>PVHP010016072.1:0-34603 GCA_004024765.1 Zapus hudsonius | reverse complement strand
CTGGAGGCACAGAGGGCTAGCTGTCTCTGAGGTGACTCCATAACATATCATCCGAACTAGGACACTTGCCACAGGCAAAAAGGGGGTACAATAGAGACACCCAGGACTGTCCAGACAAATTCAGCTCCCTCCCAACACAGACCTCCTTCCAGGAATGGGATGGTGAGGGACACAGTGCGCCTAAAGCTGGTGGATAGTGTGTAGAGCAGTGATGCCAGCCAAGGATTCTGTGTGGCTCCTTGTCCACCTGAGGGGTTGGACTCTGGGGTTCCATGGACTCTAGCACACTTCAGGGGTGCAGGACACACACATACATACACGCACACACACAGAGACTGTGTACAGGAGCAGATCTGCTGTTTGGGTCACAGGTCAGAGGTCACATCATGCTCTCTGTGGCTCAGGAAAACTCAAGAAGCAGCTCCATGCCTTTTTCTGTAAAAAGCGGGAAAGTTGGGGGCTGCACTCAGGACACCCTCTTTTTCCTCTGCACACTCCACTTTCTTACCTGACCCCTCCCTCTAGCCCAGGCCAACCTAGCTGCACACCTTGAGATCAGGGCAGCAGGATGGGTAGGGGTGGCAGGAGTGTGGGGTTTCCACAGAGTTGTAGAATGGCTTTGTCCATCTAAGGCAGGAATGAGGCTTTCTGTGTAGGGCAGTGTAAGGCCTGAAGCCCACTCTGGTTCCTAGAACCAGCCTCGGTTTGGCACAGAGGCCAAGGGCTCACCTGTGACAGGACCTGCCTGCAGGTGTACTCCCACTCCACTGACAGTCTTGCCCAGAGAAGTCAGCCAAGCAAAAGTGAGCGTTAAGAGGCAGAGAGGAAGAGACTGCTGAGAGAGGAAGGGCCTCAGAGCAGCTACGGCTGGGTGTCAGAGCCCTGCTGGGGAGCCCCACTTCCATCCAGGTTGCTATTTCCTGATTCCTGAAAGCTAGGCCCATACTCTGGGATCTGTGAGTTCCTGTCCCTCTGCGAGCAATGCCTTTGTCTCAGGTGGCCACAGAAGGTTGTTGCAGGGGCTCAGGGGCTATGCTGAGGTTGGACAATGAATCCACCCTGAGTGTCCAGCAGGACAATGCTTATCATAAACTTTTCATGGAGCCCCAAAGAGGATGATTTGTCTCACAGTCAATTCAGCCTGAGTCAACAAGGGCTGTACTGAAAGCAGCAGTGTTTTTGAGCCAAGCCCAAGAACAAGAGAGAGCCAGCGAGGTGTCTGTCCTGGTCAGAGGAGCAGGGGACCCTGCCCTGTCTCCTTTCTTCCTTCTGCAAGTACCACAGGGAGAGGCAGAGAGGACTCAGGAGGGACAAGACCACTGTTGTCATCATCTGTCCTCTGGGGACCAGGGGTGCAGGGCTGGAGTGAAGACCTCAGCTTGCAGCTCAGAGCTGTGCCCAGGAGGAGCTGAGGGTTTGAAGATTTGAGGGTTCAGTGATACCACCTACCCCGACATCTCTTTTCTTCCTCTGCCAACACTATCTCCCATCTTGGCCTAACTCCTGTTGAGGCTATTCTCTGCTCAGAACTGAGTCTGCGACAGTAACAGGACAGGGGTCCTCAGGGAGAGCCTGGGAGAGCCTGAGAGAGCAGGCTACAGGAATCCCGGGAAGCCCTAGGGGAGTAGGTCTGGGGCCACAGTGACCGTGCTGAGGTGTGGCATGTGTCACACAGGTGTGGTCGGTGAGCACCTGAACCAAGCTAGCGAGGGGTGAGGAACGGGAAAAATCCTGGGTTGTGACGCAGTGGTTTTGGAAAGAGCTGGCAAAGAGCCTGGTTGCTGGTGACTCCACACTGAGGCTCTGCCTGTCAGGGAAGTGGAGACAGATCCAGTTTGGGGGTAGAGCACACTGGTTTGGGTGGTCAAGTTAAAGAAAATCTGCAGCAGAAACTCCTGGTGTGAGTTGGCTCACTGTACCCAGCAGGGCATCTTCCTATTCTGACCAGTCCCAGCATGGACATTTTGGGATTCCTGGTTATTGTTTTCGCCATTTTTGTGTCTGCCAGCTTTTCATTCCTGTGATAAAATCCCTGAGATCATGAACTTCTAAGAAGGGGACTGGAGAGATGGCTCAGTGGTTAAAGGTACTTGCTTGCAAAGCCTGATGGCCTGGGTTCAATTCCCAAGTACCCATATAAAGCTAAGTGCACCATGTGACTCATGCATCTGGAATTTATTAGCAGTGGCAGGAGGCCCTGGCATACATTTCCTCTCTCATTCTTTCTTTGTATCTCCTTGAAAATAAATAAATAAAACACTTTTAAAATAACTTTTAAGAAGAAGGGGTTTATTTTGGCTCATGGTGTCAGAGGTTTCAGCCCCTGCCACTTTGGGGCCTGTGGTGAAACAGTACATCATGATGGGAACACTTGGGGGAGAGAACTGCTCCCCTCATGGTAGCCAAGAGGGAAAGGACAAGAAGGGGTGGGATGCCAGTAGCCCCCTTCAAGGCAATCCCCCAAAGACCCACTTCCTCTCATGAGGCTTCTCTTGACAATGGTTTTACCACCTCCCAATATTGCCATAGGCTGAGACCTTGGGGCACCTACCGAAACCTGCTCTAAACATCTTTCTATCTCTCTCATTCCTTAAGGGCAGGACTCCATCTAGTTGGTTTGCTGCTATGCCCTCTGGGCATACAACAGTGCACCTAAACCTCTGTTGCTTACAACAATGAATGGGTAAGTGAGTGACCTGGCTCAAGCCCCACAAGCACCCACGGTGATCAACCTCATCTGTAGCCAGGAAGCTGCAGCCCCAGAGCACAAGTGATGTGCCCAAGGCCATACGGCTGGTAAATGGCGTGGCCAGGATCACACTCCATCTGTCTGACTCATTGCTAGGAGATGTGGTCCAAGGACTCTCTTAAATGCTGGCTGCATACAGACCTGGGTGAGTCAGAGACAGGAGTGGCCATCTCCTCCGTGCTTTGGTGCTTGATGGACATGAGCCAAAGGTGACTGTTAAGGCTTCCAGCACTGGGCTGAGAGCCAAGGCCTCCTGGGTGAGTCAGCAGCCTGGGAGACCAGGACACTTGGGGAAAGGGTGAAGGAGGGGCGGGAAGTTGGCCGCAGGCCTGGCTGTGGCATCTGAAGCCAGTAGCTGGGGTGGGGTGGCACAGTGGGGCAGGGAGGCTCCTGGTTGGATGCTTTTTAGACCTTCAAGTCAGAAATGACTCAGGATCTTGTTGAAACACAGATTCTTTTCTTTTAAAAATAATATGGGCGGGGGAGGGGGGAGGCTGGAGAGATTGCTCAGTAGTTAAGGGGCTTGCCTGCAAAGCCCAACAACCCGGGTTTGGTTCCCCAGTCCCTACATAAAAGCTGGATGCACAAAGTGGCTTTCTCTCTCTCCTTTCTCTTTCTCTCCTCTTGCAAATAAATTAAATTAAAATATTTTTTAAAATGTGGGCATGTGTGAGACCTCATCTTCCACCTTGTCTTGAGTAGGGCCCCTTGTTGTTAGGTGCTGTGTTCACCAGGCTAGCAGGCCTGCAAGCTTTCGATTTTCTTGTCTCTGCCTTCCATCTTGACATAGGTGTTTGGGATTACAGGCATGCACCACCCTGTCCGGCTTTTACGGAGATGCTGGGGATGTGAACTCCAGCCTTCACACTTGTGCGACAGGGGCTTTATTGCTGGGCTATCTCCCCAGCCCCCAAACCCAGATTTTTATTCAAGAGGTTCTGGTAGGGCTAAGACTGCATTCCTGACAGGCTCTCTGGGGCCTGCTCATACTCCCAGACAGGGAGCCACCCTCAAGCAAATCCCAGCCCCCAGGTGGGTGTGGGAGGGAGAGGGACCAGGCCAGCTTTGTCTACTGCTGCCTCTCACTTTGCTTGGGTCTGGGGACTCTCTGCAGGGTCAGAGATTATCAGAAGTCCTGACAGGTTGAGGGCTGGGGCAGTTGGGAGGAGGTAGGAGAAGCAGCCAGGGTCCCTTTCTGTATCTTTCTCTAGGAATTTAGAGGTGGGAACAGTGCAGCCCAGATCTGAGGGCGTTAGTGGGGGCACGTGAAGTACTTTAGCACTTACTCTGAGCAGACTCCCTGGCTGCTGGAGGTCCAGAAAGTATAGCCTGGCATTCCCAAAGCTCACAAGGACCACAGTGGGGAGAAATGACTTGCAGTGGAAAGGTTCTACTGAGGAGTAGGTAATGGGAGGCCAGCTCAGGGAACCCAGGTAGGAGACTTCATCAGAGGCTAGTCTTTGGAGCTGGACTCCAATGCTGTCTAAGAGACAACCTGGATCATGGGAGGCACCTGCCCAGTGAGTGACCCTGATGTCTTTTATCACCAGAAGACTGGAGTGAATCAGGGGTGAGACAGCCACTCACGTTTACCCCCACTCCCAACTTTCTCACTAAAAATCTCAATAGTCATTCACCAGGAAGTTTATGGTGGGACCAGCAGGCTCTTCCACTAAATATGCCAATAATGAGTAAGATTAGGAAGTCTTGCTGATGACTGAGTTGTGCTTTAAAAAGAAAAGAAGACATAGGACCAGTCAGCGGGAGTAGGAGGAGAAGGTGTTCATCATTTATCATCAGGAATAGAGACGGAAGCCGCAACAGGCTGGCACCTCACACGTGCTGGGAGCAAAGGGAACATCTGTGCACTGTTGATGGGAACGTGGAGTGTAAACTGCTTCTGCTACTACGTAAGAGTATGCGGCTCCTCAGAAAAAACAAATGGAACTACCATGTATCCAGTAATCCTATTTTTGGATATATGTCAAGAGGAAACAGAATGACGATTTTGAAGATCTGTATCCCATATCCGTTGCAGCATTGTTCACAATAGATAAGAACCAAACTAAGTGTCCATGATGGGCGAGTGGACACAGAAAATGTGGTCCATATGCACAATGGAATGTTGTTCAACAATAAACGAAGGTGATGAGTGTCAAGGCCATGCTAGATGAAATAAACTACACACAGAAAGACAAACAGACCTCCCTCATATGTGGCTGCAGAAACCATCAAACTCATAGAAAGAGAGAGGAGAGGAAAGGGGAGACATTGTATAAATAAAGAGCACCGGGCCAGCTGTTTAATGAGTAAGTCCTGGGGCTGGTGCACGGCTGGGTGGTGATGGACTGTTTGTTAATTTGGCCATGGTAAGCATCACGTTTAACCTTAGCTCACAACCTTTAACCTTCCATCAGCAGCGGAGGCAGTGGACCCAGGCTGAGCCAAAAGGACATCTACTCCCATGGGTGCACCTCCAGCTGAGGAAGAGGCATCTCTGGATCTCTTTGCCTCATCATCCGCCCTGCAAACACTCTAGCCTAGTTCAAGGGAGGAGAGAAGATCTTTTAACTTTGGGAAACTTAAATTAAAATATGACACTTCACAGGAAAGCTGAGGGTGTTTTCTTTTTCTTTTGATATGTGTGTGTGAATATGAGGGCATGTGTGCCACATCCCTGTATGGAGGTCAGAGGACAACTTTGGGGGTCAGTCCTTGACTTTCTACCTTGTTTTGAGGCAGAACATCTTCCTGTTCACTAGTGCATTCACAGGATAGCTAACTTGTGAGCTCCCTGGCAATTCTGTCTCTGCCTCTCATCTCACCCCAGGCATGCTGGAATTACAGACACTAGAATTTACATAGGTTCTGGAAGTCTGAACCCAGGTACTCACACTTGCCCTTAGGCAAGCATGTCATCTACTGAGCCATCTCCCAGCCCCTTCTGAGAAGATTTTTAACCTCGCATCTCATAAGAGGACTACGTAGACATACTTTGCATACTTGTTAATCAACATGAAGTCAAGAGTTTGAAGAAGTAATGGCAAACCCTACAGGAAACCGATGACACCCATCATCGTGTGTGTGAGTTTCCATGATTGTAACCCAGTGGGCCGCTTGGACATGTTTATCAGAAGAGACATCACTCTTTGCCCTGCCAGCCCACCTGCAGGAAACTCACAGAGCGAGGGAGGCACCTGCATGCTCCTGACTCTGCAGCAGGTTCAGGAGCCAGCACCTGGAGCCTACAGAATGTCTCCTCAACTGGAACTGGTCACACAGATTAGAACATTCTAGACAGTTTCATGAACGGAATATGATGCCATTCAAAAATACAAAAGAGATCCAGGAAGATTCCAGAACATCTCACAAAGCCAACATGGGGACAGAAAAGCATAGATTCTATGTTTCCTTCTGTGTAAAGAGGGACATGTATTCAAGTTTACTTGCAAGTGCCTAAAATCTTTTGGAAGGAGTTAGGAGAAGTTAGTATCAATGGTTGCACTTATTTTATTAGAGAAGAGAAGATCCCCAAGGCAGGTGGGAAAAAAAAACTGGGAGAGAATGATGTTTTTAAGTATATGATTTTTAATGCTAAAAATTTTAAGTTATGTCAATGTGTTCATTTATTTAAAATGAGAGCTTTTGAGAGAAAAAAAGAATAGCTGTGATGGTCAGTTTCAATTGTCAACTTGAGATGCTTACGGAACACTTAGGGAATTAATGAGACACACCTTTGGGCGTGTCCATGAGGAATTTTCCAGAAAGAATTAACTGATGGGGGAGACCCACACTAAATCTGGGTGGTACTATTCCATGGACTAGGGTCCTGGACTGACTAAATATGGGAAAGAGGCCTGGGAGGTGGCTCAGTCAGTAAAGCACTTGCCTCACAAGCATGAAGACCTGAGTTCAGTCTCCAGCAGGGTGACATGCGTTTATAATCCCTGTGTGGGGGAAGTGGAGAAGACAGGAGGGATTTAAACGAAACTGAGGCAATTTCATGACCCTCGGAAAGTCTTACTACAATATCAAACATTACTAGGTGTCATGGTTTGATCCAGGTGTCCCCCACAAACAATTGAATGTGTTCTGATAGATCGATCCTCAGCTGATGGCAGTTTGGGTTTTACAACCTCAATGAAGCTGTGTTGTTGGGGGCAGGCTTATGGGGTTATAAGCCAGCTTCCCCTTGCCAGTGTTTGGCACACCTTCCTGCTACTGTTTGCAGTGCTGTGGCAGAGGTGATGTCCAGCCCTCTGCTCATGCCATCGTTTTCCCTGCCAGAATGGAGTCTACCCTCGAGTCCATAAGCCAAATAAACCCATTCCTCTACAAGCCACTTTTGTTTGGGTTCTTTCTGTGCAGCAACTAGAAAGCTGACTGCAACACTAGGTCAGTGGACAAAACTGAATGCCAATCCCCAGTGAAATCTTTGGAAATTTAGACAAGAGGCAAATTTCTCCTTACAGCTCTATGTCTATGTCACCAGCATGGGACAGTGAAAGCAGAGGTGTCCTCGCTGACAGCAGGTTATGCTACTAGCTTTGACAACATATGTCCTGCAGTTTGAGTCCACACAATGAGAGATAAAACCAATTATCAGAAAATTGAAATAATAATAATTTCCAGGTGACTTGATTTACATGCCTAAAAGCTCAAAAGAAGCAGCTGAGACTATTAAAATTATAAAGAAAGGAGCACTTGTGTAATGGAGGAGCCTGGGCCTGGGGGAGACAATCAACAGCTTTCAAATTCGGCCAATTTTCCACTTAGTGAGGGGGACCCCTTGTCTGGAACTTGGGATTCAGGGCGATAGGCACTGGATCCCGTACTCTTGGGCTTCCAAGACGAGATGCACTATGGGAGCAATTGACGGGGAGGCTACTAAAAATAGAATCTAGGTAAACCAGAAATGTGAATATTTGTTAACCTACACTGATCACACTCTCCAATGGAGATTGTGCTTGTATTTTTCAGGATGCAGTGAGAGAGCTGGGGACCATCTAACCCTACCAACCGACCGTAGGCCAATACCTGAGATTCTGGTAAGAGAGGAGCCACCACAGTCATAACGTGGAGGATCCATATGGAATCCTGCAGAGAAGGATGGGAGGAACGAGGGACCCACAGCCACAGACATTCAATCTACACAGGATAAGCCAGTGAGACAGAATCCAACGATTTTTGACACAAAGACCCCTAAATTCACAACCTTAAAGCAGCCTTAATACTCATCCACCATGACTCAGAGAACTGAGTGGAAGAGGGGGTGGAAAGATTGTGAGAGCCGTGGTGGGGGAGAATATCCAGAGGCATGGCACCCTTCAGAAACAACACACTTGGGCCAGGAAGACCAGTCTGAGTACTAAGCTATTCATGGTCCCCTGTCACAAGGACTGATCCAGACAACCCATGGAGGAGGATATCCAGCGGAGTGGGGAGGGGAAGGCAGCGGGGAATTGGGGATAACAACTCATTGTTTGCCCACTAAATATTGTAATTCATTATGGACAATAAAAAAAAAAGAATTAGCCAGAAAAGTCATCAACAAAATTAACTTGGAAGTAGAGATTCCAGTCACAGCAGTAATAAAACCAGAAGTAACCATTGTGTGTGTGTGTGTGTGTGTGTGTGTGTGTGTGTGTGTGTGTGCAGTGGTGGTAGGGATTGAACTCAGAGCTTTGAACATGCTAGGCGAATGTTCTAGCTCTGAGCTACGTACACCTTGATTGTCTTTTGTTGATGGTTTTTGTCATGTACAAAACAATAAGTCATGTACAATATAATAAGTGTATATGCATTATATAATGTTTATAATTAACTCACATAGCATCCATGCTCTGTACATTCTTCCACTACACAATATTCTATCCTTAGCTGTGGTCGCTTTGTTGGACAGTAAGTCTCAAATGTGTTCCTGCTAGCTAAAAGTACTTATATTATGTTTATTTTGACTGAAGTATTCCTTTCCAACCCTGTACCCACCTCAGCCTTATCCCCAGCTCTGAGACTCATTTCTTTCCTTCTTACATTTTGCATGTGTGTATGAGTGTGTGGTGTGTGTGTGGCGGGTACAAGTCTACGTGCAGACGTACGTGCCCTGTGTGAAGGCACACACTGTGGAGACCTGAGAAGGTCAGGTGTGCTCTTGGACTGCTCAGCTGCACATTTCCTTGAGAGGGAATCTCTCCCTCATCCCAGAGCTGCTGTTTTTGGTCAGCAAACCCCAGGGATTCTTTGTCTCCACGGGACTGAGTGTGGCCATGTTTTTTTGTTTTTGATTTTGTTTTTTGTTTTGTTTTGTTTTGAGGTAGGGTCTTACTTCAGCCCAGGCAGACCTGGAATTCACTATGTCTCAGGCTGGCCCTGAACTCAAAGCAATCCTCCTACCTCAGCTTCCCAAGTGTTGGGATTAAAGACGTGTGCCACCACGCCCAGCCCATGTCCAGCTTTTAATGTGGGTGTTGGGGAATCAAACTTGGGTGGTGTCAGCAAGTATTTTACTCACAGAGCCATCTACCCAGCCCAAGACCAACTTTTAAAAAATATCTTTGCATATATTCATTGTACATAGTACAATCTGATATACAAGGACATTTTCATACATGGATGTATCATATGCTAAGCATGTTCCGCCATATTCCCTCCCAACCAGTCTTCTGTGTTTTCCTGGTTCATTCCACTTCATTTTCATGCCATATAGACATAGACACGATTTTATCTATCTACATAAAATCTAGGAAACACATATAAGAGAAAACATACAATATTTATCTTTCTGATAAATGGCTTAACTTGCTTAAAAGATTTTTTTTTTTTGGCTTTTTGAGGTAGGGGCTCACTCTAGCCCAGGCTGACCTGGAATTCACTCTGTAGTCTCAGGGTGGCCTTGAACTCAGGTGATCCTCCTACTTCTGCCTCCCCAGTGCTGGGATTAAAGGTGTGCCACCATGCTGGGCTCAAAAGATCATTTTTTAAGATGCTTCTGTGAGTGAGATTACATGGTGTTTGTCTTTCTATGATTGGTTTATTTCACTTGACCAAATATCCTTCATGTTCTCATAAATGGCGAGACTTCCTTCTTTTCTATAGGTGGATAGTATTGCACACATACACAATATGTTCTTTATCATTTTATCTCTGATACTGAGGACGAATCCATATCTTTGCTGTTTAAGCACTATTGTGCAGATAATTTTTGATATAGTAATTTCATTTCTTTTGGACATATACCAAGGAATAGGATTGCTCAGTCATACAGTAGCTGTATATCGAAGTTTTTGAGAATGATACTGAATGGAGAAACGTGGACAGTGATTTTGTTAAGACCTGGAGGAAGATGAGGGAGCCCATCTTCACATTCCAGTCAGCATCGTACGGGAAGTCCTAGTCCAAGCACTTAAGCAAGAGAAAGCAATAAAAGCATCCAAACTGAAAAGGAAGTAGTATGCAGCGTTATCTGATTTTAGAAACAGAAAATTCTAAAGACTCCACCAAAAAATTGATATCAATAACGTTGCATGATACAAAATCAACACACAATTTTCAACAGCATATCTTGAGTCCGATAGCTAACTATCTGGAAAATAAATCAAGAAAACAATTCCATATATAATATCTACCAAACCCCTCCACCTGGGAATAGGTTTAATCAAGGAGATGAAAGTCTCTACAATGAAAATTATAAAACAATGAAAGAAAACTGAATAAGACACAAATAAGTGGGAAGATAACTCATGTTCTTGGGTTGAAAGAATATTCTTAAATGGACCATATCATTTAAAGTGACCTTAAGTTCAAGTATCTATCATATTACTAGTGGTAATAGAAGAAATTTCTAAAATCTACATAAACACTCATAATACACAAGTACCCAAGACAATCAATCACGAACAAAAAGGACAAAGTTGGAGGTATCATACTGTCTGATTTCAAAATTTACAAGGGCTGGAGAGATGGCTCAGCAGTTAAGGCGCTTGCCTGCAAAGCCGAAGGACCTGGGTTTGAGTCCCCAGTACCCAGGCAAAGCCAGATGCACAAAGTGAAGCATGCATCTGAAGTTTGTTTGCAGCAACTAGAGGCCCTGGTGTGCCCATTCTCTCTTTTTCTCTGTCTCTTTTTTCTCTCTCTTTCTGCTTGCAAATAAAAAAAAAAACATTTAAAAAATTACCACAAAACTACATTAACCAGGAGCCATTGAGGCACTGGGTGATAGGCTGAGGTAACAGAGTAGAGAGCCTGGATCTGTATTGCTTCAGCACCCCAGCCAACTGAGCTTTGACCAAGGTGCCAAGAACGCACCCCAGGAAAGGACGGACTCTTCCGTGAATGGTGCTGGGGAAACTGGAGAACCGCACCCATATGAAATCCAACCTTATCGTTCCTCATATGCTGCCAAAAAGAATCAACTCAAGTGGAAGTCTCGAAGGAGACTGGAACCTCTGAAAGTACCAGAAGCAAACAGAAAAATGACACATGACACTAGTTTGGACAAGAAGTTTTTGGGTGAGACCTCAAAAAATCAAAAGCAAAACTATACAGTAGGATTCCACCGAAGTAAGAAGCTTCTCAGAGCAAAAGGGAACAATCAGTAGAGAAAGGAGACAACTCAGAGAATGTAAGAAAACACTCGTAAACTCTGCATCTGGCAAGGGGTTAATATCAAAAGCATATCAAGACCTCCAGCAATTATACAGCAAAAAGGCAAGTAACCCAATTTTAAAAAGTCCACAGGGCTGGAGAGATGGCTCAGTGGTTAATACACTTGCCTGCAAAGCCTAACAACTGGTTGCCCAGTATCCATGTAATGCCAGATGCACAAAGTGGTGCATGCATCTGGAGTTCCTTTGCAGCAGCTAGAGGCCCTGGCATGCCCATTCTCTCTCTCTCTCTCTCTCTCTCTCTCTCTCTCTCTCTCTCTCCTCTCTCTCTCTCCTCTCTCTCTCTCCCCTTGCAAATGGATAAATAAAACATTAAGAAAAGAATATATCTAAACAGGATTTTCATGGCTGAATAATATTTTACTGCATGATAGACCACATTTTATTCATTCATTCATTAGTAGATCTTTAGGGCATTTCCACCTCTTGCCAATTATAACTTGTACAGTTATAAATATTTGCATACAAATGGTGTGACTTTAAAAAAAATCCCAAGGACACTCCATACTGTCTTTCCATCATGGTTGTACTAATTTACACTCCCATCAACTACAATAAAGGTTCCTTTTCTCCACATCCTCACCGACACTGACCAGGCTATAACTGGGGTGAAGCAATTTCCCACTGGTTTTGCTTTGTGCTCCCTGAAGATTAGTGATGCTCAGTGAGGTTTCATGTGTTTGTTGGGTTTTTGGATGCATTCTTCTGAGAAATGTCTATTTAGGTCTTTTGTGCACCTTTTAAAAAGTATTTATATATTTGCAAGCAAAGAGAGACAGAGAGAAGAGATACAGAAAAAGAGAGAGAATAGATGTGCCAGGGCTTCTACCCACTGCAAAGAAAAAAAATGTATTCAGATAGGGCATCCAGGACAGAAGGATCCAGAGAGAAAGTAGGTGAGTGGTTGCCCAGGGCCGGGGAGGTTGTGGAAAGGGGGAGTGAGTAGCTGCCAATGGATACAGAATCTCTTTGAGGAAAATGAGGAAATGTTCTAAACTTGGTTTGAACAGCTCTGCAAATACACTAGAAACCGTTTAACTGTACATTCTAAACAGATGAATTATGTAAAATTTCAATAGAGCTGTCATTTTTTTTTTAAAAAAGGAAGGATGTCAAAAGTTTATAACATTGGTTAACAGTTGGGAAAAAAAATATCAGTTTAAATGCTCAAAATAAGTTCCCACAAATAAGCTCCAAAGAAACAAGAGCATCTTTCAAACCATGGACTATTTTGAAAAGGGACCAGCGGTTCCAAGTCTTGCAGCCCAACAGTGGGTACACAGTGACAGGCAGGGCATGGAGCCCACAAGCACAGCCTGTCACCTCAGCCTGGCCACTCACTGGCTGCATGAGCCGGACATGCGACCTCCAGTCTCTCGGATGTCACAGAGGAATAAATTCAAGGATTAATAAGAGCTATCCAGTGATCTCTGTCTGATCCAGAAAGATCTTAGAGGAGTTCAAGTAGGAGAGATGGACAGCTGTCCATCTTCTCTGTGGTGCAGTGTCTGGTCAATGCTTGGCGATTGTATCCTGGGATGGAAGTAGGGGCAGGTGGCTCATTTGTGTGGACCAGGGAAGAGGAGGGATGCTCTCCCTTGGCAGGACCAGGGTTGTCTTCATAAAGAGCAGCTTAAGCTGAGAGTGGTGAGACAGGCTATACTCTCAGCTCTCAGGAAGTTGACACAGGAAGATCAGGGGTCAAGGTCAATATCATCCTCAGCTACACAGCTCACTTTAGGTCAACCTGGGCTATATGGCTGTGTCTCAAATTTTTAAAAAATATTTTATTTATTTATTTGAGAGAGAGAGAGAGAAAGAGAGAATGGGCGCACTAGGGCCTCCAGCCACTGCATATGAACTCCAGACACATGCGCCCTCTTGTGCATCTGGCTGTATATGGGCACTGGGGAATCGAACTCTGGAACTCTGGTCCTTCTGCATTGCAGGCAAACGCCTTAACCGCTAAGCCATCTCTTCAGCCCTCAAATTTTTTTTAAAAGCAGATCTGATTGTATGCCAGCTTCCAGTGAGCCTCAAGACCCCTTCCGTGGTATTGAAGGCCCTGTAAATTCCTTGGCAGGTGCCACCAAGCTCTTCCTCTGGATCTCCTCACCCGCACCCATCACTGGAACAGGACATGAGCATCAGGTCTATTCTCCCTCCTCCTGGGCTCCCCTCCAAGATGAACTCCTCTGGAAATAAAGCAGTCAAAAAACTGAGCAGAAGCAGTTACCAAAAATGGCAGCATTCACCTCAGCCGGTGCCTCCAAAGCCTCTTCTCTCTGGATTTAATTAGCCAGCTCGGCCAGTCGTCTGTGGAGGCTGCTTGAAGTTGAATCCATGTAGCCAAGGAGCAAAAACCACCCAGCATTCTGCTCTCTGGAGCCAGAGCGAGACCCCTAGGTCTGCAGTGGGTCTGCTACCTTCCTCTGATGTCTAAACCCAGGAACCCTAAGACTGGGGGAGGAGATAGAAGGTGTCCCCATCAGTGTCCCCTGGCAGGACTCCGACTGGGGACAGGTCTCCTTGAGTGTCTGGGTAGACTCTGTGCCTCACTCAGCACAATAAGACTGACTTGGCCTCTCTCTCAGGACCCAGCAGAGCCAGCACAAAGGAATGTCCTACCCGACCCATCATCCAAACATGAGTGAACCCTTCCTCTGGGCTCTTGCCCTTCTGGAAGCTTCTGTCTATTCACTGACAGTGTGAGGATTAGGAGAGATCATGTGCCTCTTCATATGGACAGACATAAACTCTCCCAGGCTGTTCTTTTTCATTTTATTTTTCTCTGTGGCTAAATGAGTATTCCACTTATTTAAATGGTTTTTATTTTTGATGTGGAAAGAATCAAGGATAAAATGTATGGACCACTCGCTACAAAAAAATAGTTTGAGAAAATAATGGAAAGATGAGTCCTATTCCATCCAGTTCCATCCTTCCCACCAGTCAGTCCATCCCTGGAGCAAAATCTATGTCTTGTCTCAGGGGCTGGCTGATGACTCTGGGGAGAGCCTGTCCCCTCTGGGCATGTTGGCTACAGTAGCTACTCTCAGCTGGAGAAGGGGAGTGTGGTGAACCTTCTTTCACTTTTTGGTTTTTCTTTGGTTTTGTTGCTTGTTAAGAAAGGGTCTCACATTGTAGTCTATACTGGCCTGCAACTCACTATGTTCCCAGGCTGGTTTCAACCTCTCAACCATCTCCTGCTTCAGCTTCTCACAAACTGAGATTATAAACCTGAGCCACAAATTCGGTCAATCCTGCTTTTTTAAAGCAAAGTTGTGAGCTTGCCGCATGGTTTGCTGAGCCTCCTCCACGTGTTCCACCCATAGGCAGGGTTGAGCAGGGGGAGGAGGTTGCTGCAGACAGGACCCCACCCTGAGGGCTAGCTTTCCCGGAGCCACAGCCCTTGGCAAGCTCCACACCCGCCTGTGGGCAAGATTTGCTGTCCTGCCAGAGAGAGGAGGGCCAGGCTTACCAAGTGCCCTGCCACAGGGAAAGCAGACACTGAAAGTGGACAGCTGTCTTTCCAGAGTGTGCAGGGTGCTGCCTCCCTTCTCTGGCTCGGTGGGATTCTGGTAGGGGACAGTTTGCTTGTTCTAGTTGCTGTGAACTCACCCATCAGTACACCTCCCGAAAGGATTTAGAGAGGTGTGGCAATGGCAGGGGCAGAATTGGTGATTTGGTCTGCTGGGACTGCCACACAAAATGCCACGGGACTGGGTTGCTTAAACAACACAGCATTATAGTCTCTCAATTCTGGAGGTTAGGGAATCAGCATGGTCAGGCTCTGCTGAAGGCGCTCTTCGGCTTGCAGATGGCCCCTTCTCCCTGTGTTCTCTCTCACAGGGCCTTTTCTCACCATGTGCATGGAGGGGTACGTGTGTGTTGGGGGGGTTCTTTCCCTTTTCTTAGAAGGGTTCTACTCCCAACCTGGGTGCTTGCCCTCTTGACCTCATCTAATCCTAAATGCCCCTAAAGACAACCATCTCCATGACCACCTCATCAGGGCTGGGGTCTTAGCATCTGAATTTTGACCAATGTTTAGTCCCCAACAATTTGAAAAAGAATGAACTTGGTATTTGCACATGAGCTTCCAGAACTGATTTCTCAGCTGCTGGGAGCCAGGATTTGCAGCAGGATAGCCATCTTTCTTCCCTGGTCCCCAACCCTTCCTTGGGAGTTTGTACATCCTTCACCCCAGAAGGAGGCATGGTCCTCAAGTCCCTGGCCACAGTCAGAGCAGAGTGGGACCATGGGCCCCAGAGGAACCAGCCAGAGGACGCACTGAGCCCAGCAGATGGCATTGAGTACTGTTCTAGATCAAGGGTGAGGCAGACCCTCCCTGAAGCCCAGCAGAACATTCATGTCTCCTGCTGGCCTCTCCTTCTCTCTGGAATCTTCTCATCAATACAATGATGGAAGTATTCCAAGTACTTTGCTACCACTTGATATGAGCTGAGAGGAGTGGGGGAGGGGACAGCAATGGAAACAGAATGCTGGAGCCACAGAGAGAAACCAGGGTAGAAAGACTAGAATTTCTTTTCTGATTTGAGTGAACAAGTTATCCATATGAGAGGCCCTTTTTATTTAAGCAAGCTATGATGACAGGTGCATTGGACAGTGTCATAGTTTGCTACAGTTGCTGTGATGAACTTTTCAACAGACACAGTTTATGGGAGGAAGAAGGAATTTATTTGAAGCAAAGAGGAAAACTACCACCAGCACCTCCCAAAAAGCTGGGACTCCAGGAAGAGCTCAGACTGCTCTCTGCATACCTATAGCTGGAATTCCAGATCCATCCCCAGTAGCACTTTAGGGCTGGGCCCTAGGATCCACCTATAGTGACATCTCCTCCAGCCAGGAGGTTGAAGACAAGCTTTTAATAAACCCTAAATCTAATGGGGGGCATCCATCCAACTACCACGAACAACTATGATTTCATTTGACATCTCTTGTTTAAAATAGTCACAGGATTTGGCAGACTCTAGACAGTCTGTCCTCCTTCCAGGGTGTGTGTGTGTGTGTGTGTGTGTGTGTGTGTGTGTGTGTGTACAGATGTGCATGCCCCATGCATACACTTGAGGAAGATGTTGGGTGTCCTAATCCATCACATTTCTGCCATATTTCCCCAAGACAGTTTCTCACTGAACTCGGGGAGCCCCAGTGATGCTCCTGTCACTACCTCAATCAGCACTGGGATTACAGGGGTGGGTAGCTCTGCCTGGCTTCTTACAGGAGTACAGGGATTAAACTCAGGTTCTCATGCTTGCATGGCAAAGCACTCTTACTCACTGAGTCATCTCCACAGAGGCATGGGGCTTTAACCCATGGCTGGAAGATGCTTTAGAGGGACATTGGTCACATATTCAAAAATTAAGTTACATATTTTAAGTGTTCTAGAAAAATTCTAATTAGCACATCAAACCTGGGACTTCACAGATATTAATGCTCAGGATGAAAATAAATAAAGTCAGTCAGTGGGAAGTCTTAACAGTACAGGTTGCACATGGAAATGTTAAGAAAAGTAAATGATTGATATTCAGGAATGTGCAAATAAAAAGCACAAAGCAACATAGAAGAGCTTCTCAAAATGGAGATGGGAGGTTGTATGCAAGCTGAGGCCCCTCCACTCCATGACCCCAGGGTCTGCTACACCCAACTAGACAAATGCATCATGCCAGAGGCTCAGGATGTATACCCAGAGGTCATTTTTTTATATGAGGACTATTGTTTTGTGAATATTTTTATTCTATTGATTCATTCTTTTCTTTTTCTGAATGTTCAGTGAAGTTTAATGTAGGTGAAAGACTGTTTCCTAGTTTTGGGAGTAGAATGTGTGTGTGTGTGTGTGTGTGTGTGTGTGTGTGTGTGTGTGTGTGTGTCTGAGAGCATGCGTATGTTTGCATGTGTATGCATATGAAGGTCTGAGGTTGATATCCGGTGTCTTCCTCAAATGATCTCCTCTGTATTTTATTGAGTCAGGGTCTCTCACAGATTTGGCTACTCTAGGTATCCAGCTTTCCCTGGAGAGTCCCTGTCTCCACCTGATAATACAGGGGCACACTGCCATGCCCACCCAACATTTAAGTGAGTGGTGGGGATCTTAACTCTGGTCCTTACACTTGCACAGCATGTACCTTATCAGCTGAGCCATCTCCCGAGTCCTGCCTCCACCTCTTAAAAGGTAGAGCTTCTGAGAAGATGCACAGGATGCTTGTTGTAGTTACTTTCTTGTTGCTGAGACAGAACACCAACCAAAAGCAGCTGACGGGAAGAAAGGGTTTATTTCAGCTTCTAGTCTCAAGGAGAAGTTTCATCATGACAGGGAAAGCATGGCAGAGCAGAGGCTGGGCATCATATCTTATCACAGCAGCTGAGAGGTAGCAGCAAGAGTGAGTGAGCTCTGAACACGCAGTAGGGTTGGACTAATAATCTTCAAGGTCCAACCATGGCACACCTCCTCCAGCAAGCCTCCACCTCTCAAATTGCTGGGGACCAAGCTTTCAAAACACATGAGTCTATGGGTGACACTTTGCATTCAAACTACCACATTTTATCTCTGGCTCCTATCAGCTCATGACCAGCTCATGATGAAAAATGTATTCAGCCAAGCTTTGAAAATCCCCATAGTCTTTACCAATCCAAACCCTGTTAAAGAAATTCAAGGTCTTTTTTTTTTTTTTGAAACTCAAGACAATCTCTTAACTATGAGTCCTGTAAAATCAAAACACAAGTTAAATTCTTCCAATACATAATGGGCAGAGTAAATATTCCTATTTCAAAAAGAAGGAATGGGGGCATAGCAATGGAAGATGGACCAAACAAGACAGAAAATAAGCATTCATCAAACCCTGCAGCTCCATGTGGGGCACCTGGTACGTTTGGTGAAAGGGCTTCTCAGCAACTCCACCCTTCCAGCCTTGGTGGCTATCCCATAATCCTGGCACTGCCAACATCTTGGAATATCCACTGCAACACATGGTTCATCCTCACAGTCTGTACAATGGCCTCACATGGACTCTTTGCAGGGACCTCAACCCTGGTTTGCATTTTCAGAACTATGTGTACTTCATGATCCTCTTTCTGGCATCTTAATGCTTCCAAAACCAGTACCAGGTAGGCTGCCTGCCATATTTGTAAATCTAGTGAAAGTAAACCTGGAGGAGTAGGAAACTCCTTCCACATTCTTCCTCTAGGCCCTCTCCTGTCTAAAGAATCATGGTTCTTCCTATTGACCCAATTCAGAGGGCCTGGCCCATCCTCTTAAAAATTTACAGATGAACCAAGTGCAGTCTCTGTGCCTGGGATCCAAACCTGCTCATATTTTTCCTGTGCACACTTAACAGTTTTCACATTCTTCTGCTCTGCATCTCCCTCTGCCAAATACAGCAGTCAATTGCTTTTAAATTTAACTATACTCAAGTTCAAGGACACAGCCAGCCTCTCAGTCAGACTGTCACACAAGCTGCCTCTAGCCCATTCCCAACCAAGTCCTTTCTTCCCCTCTGAAACCTCACAAGCTGGGCCTTCAGTCCACAGTTGTGGATAGTTAAGTGTATGTCCCCCATAGACTCAGGTGTTTTATTAAACTTGTAATTTGGATCTCTAACCACCTGGCTGAAGGAGGTGTCACTGGGAGCAGATCTGAATTCTAGTGTAGAGGTATGCAGAGAGGTTGGAACTCTGGGGTTCTGCTTGCTGTTAGTTTGTGTTTGCTGCTTTTGGTGTATGCTGACTGGTGATAGTTTTTTTTTTTCCTCTGTTGGATTTATGAATGGGATCTTGTGGCGAGCTCCTCGAGCAGCGAGGAAGAACAACCACGACTCGAGGATTCTTCTCAACACACACTTTAATGGAGAGCCTTTGCTTGAAGGGGGGAAGGAAGCGAGGGGCCCCGAGCACTAGAAGTCAGCTGTTTTTATAGGAAAAGGGACACGGATCCTGCTTGCCACCTCCAGGCGCCACGGGATTGGCTAGGGACAGTTTCTCAAAGCATTGCCTAAGGTGGAGTTGTTTTCCACTTAGCTGCAAGAGAGGGGGCGCCATCCTGCCATGGCGATGTCCCGGCTCCCTGCTGGATCTAGCTTCTTCCACCATTGATGGAACTTTCCCTGGATCTGTAAGCTGAAATAAAACCCTTTCTTCCTATAAACTATGTCTGGTTTGGATGTTCATCCCAGCAACATGAAGCTGTCTACAACAACAGTTCTTTCTGCATTTAGGTCTTTCAAACTCTTGCCAGAATGGCCCATCAAGCTCACCCCACAGCACTGCAAGGCCTTTCTGGCCCAAAGTTCCAAATCCTTCTACATTTCTCCCACAACCACTTCCAAAAGACTAAAAGCCATATGATTTGGTTTCTAGTAGCAATGGCCTCACTCACAGTACCAATTTCCTTTTTTTAAAAAAAAAAATATTGCCGGGCATGGTGGTGCAAACCTTTAATCCCAGCACTCGGGAGGCAGAAGTAGGAGGATTACCATGAGTTCAAGGCCACCCTGAGACTACATAGTGAATTCCACGTCAGCCTGGGCTAGAGTGAGGCTCTACCTCGAAAAACCAAAAAAAAATTTATATATATATATATATATATATATATATATATATGTGTGTGTGTGTGTGTGTGTGTGTGTGTGTGTGTGTGTGTGTGTGTGTGTATTTCAAGTATAGAGAGACAGAGTCAAGAGAGACAGAGAATGAGTGTGACAGAGCCTCCAGCCAGTGAAAATGAATTTCAGATGCACATGCCACTGTGCATCTGGCTTTTTATGGGTATTGGGGAATCAAACCCAGGTTATTAGGCTTTGCAGGTAAGCACCTTAACCATAGAGCCATCTCTCCAGCCCTCAGTACCAATTCTACTGTAGTAACCTACTCATTGGTGGGATAAACAGCCAACCAAAAGCAGATGATGAAAGGGAAAGTTGATTTCAGTTTACAGTCTCGAGGGGATGTTTCATCATGGCAGGGAAAGCATGGAAGATCAGAGGCTGGGCATCACATCTTGTCACAACATCTGGGAGGTAGCAGAAAGAGTGAGTGAGATGCGAACACCCAGACTATTAAACTTCAAGTTCCAACTCCAGTTACACATCTCCTCCAACAAGGCTCCACCTCTCAAATTGTCACCAGCTGGGGATCAAGGTTTCTAAACATATGAGACTACTGGAGGAGACATTTTACATTCAAAGTACAACAATGGTTTTGCACATTTCCAGAGTGAGAGGAATGGCTTGCATCAAGTCCCAAGATGGCAGAGAGTCACTGTTCTTGTAGCTCACTGTTGTATGCTTTAGTCACAGGTAACTAAGCCCTCTGGAAGGCTGGGAGGTTGTGCCTGGAGCATGTGTTTGGGTCCTCCCTCTGTTGTGGACTCATCTGGTGGCTGCCCTGGCCTTTACTCCCCACCCACCAGTAGGACTTGCTGTCTGTCTCTAGCTTCCACCCTAGCCTGCTTCTGAACCCCAAGTCCCCATTTTCTGTCCCCTGACCTTTTCTTTCACTGACCCCTTAGGGGTTTGGGCAATGGCTTTTGGCTTTGGATGAACCTCAGGTTTTCACCATAATGCCATTGGAGACAGCCCTGATCACCCTCCTCGTCTTCCACAGGCTTCCTAGAGGAACTTGACCTCATTCATTCCTGGGCAAGACTGAGCATCCCCTCCATGCACAAACCTTCCTCACCCCTCCCACGTCCATCAACATATGATATCCTCCATTGGCTCCTGGCTCTATCAGCAAATATTCTCTGGACAACTTGCCTCCTGAAGCCAGGTCTTGGGTAGACAAAGTTGCTAAGGCTTGGCTCAGTAGCAATAGCAAACAAGCCAGATGGTCATAATCTGACAAGCAAGTGCCAAACTGAAGCCTCCTCAGGTGGCAGCAGGTTCTCCAAGAGCCCAGGTAGAGCCCAAGCTATGCCCCTGACCTCTGCACACACTGTACATGCTCAAACTACATTATCAAATGCCAGAGGTTGTGCCCAGGGCCAGGCTTGTTGCTTCCACTGTGGCCTCTGAGACCAGGATTTGGTCTATGTTGTGATTTTCTAGCCTCTTTCCCTGGGGGGATGCAGACAGGTGTCACAGTTGACTCACAGTCACTGTGCAAGATGGGCGGGTCAGCAAAGCCAACTTCTTTTCTTCAGGAAGTGCCCTCTGCTCTCCATAGCTTCTCCCTAGCCTCCAGCCCCTCCTCCCCCTCCTGACCTTGTCTCAAAGGCTCCTGAGAAAGCTGGAGATATGGGGGAGGAACTCCATCGCCTTTTCATGCACAGTCCATCACTGCCTCTTCCTTCTTCCCTGTTTTAGCATCCTTCTGTTTCAAGTCCTGAGGACCTGCCATGGTTTGATCCAGGTGTCCTCCATCTGAGTGCTTGGTCCCCAGCTGATGGCAATTTGGGTATTAGAACCTCCCTGGAGCTGTGTTGTTGGGGACGGGCTTATGGGGGTTATAAGCCAGCTTCCCCTTGCCAGTGTTTCGCACACCTTCCTGCTGCTGTTTGCAGTGCTGTGGTGGAGGTGATGTCCACCCTCTGCTCATGCCATCATTTTTTTTCTGACATGATGGTGTCTCACCTCGAGTCCGTAAGCCAATTAAACCCATTCCTCCACAAGCCACATTTGCTTGGGTTCTTTTCTGCGCAGCTACAGAGAAAGCTGACTGCAATAGAACCCCTTCCATGCTGACCTTAGTACCTTCCTTGACACCTCACATCTGGGCATCCCATTAGAACAGCCTCGGCCCAGGGTCAAGGCTGTGCCCTCCAGCCCGGTCCAGCTTTTCAGCCTCCACTCAGAGCTGCTCAGGGAAGGAATAAACCTGTCTGCCCTTGACACCAGGGAGTATGCTCATCAGGACCAGTCGGCCGAGAAGCAAGGTAATTACTGGGACCCCAGAAAATGGGCAAGCCGGGTCCTAAGAAACCAAGCACATGGCATCATGTCATGCCTTTGCTGACAACTTTTCAAATGCTTGGACTAGAACTCAAATGCCTTCCCCAGGCCCCGCCTGGCTCTACCTCCTTCCTTTCTCTCCCTGTCCTTCTCCACCTCTGTCTTTCTGTTACCTAGGCTGGCTCTGCTCCAGACTCCCCCATGTAGCTGTGTGGGCCTCTCTTCATGGCTGCACACAGTTGTGGGTGGCAGGGGCTTTCTCCTAGCTCCTTTCCCTGGAGCCAGAGCTGCCTGTTACTGCATGCCACGCACTGGTATGTCAACTTCCACCTGGGATTGTACCAGGCTTCTACCAACTCCCAACCCCAGGATCTGAGCTGTCACTCCACCTGCCCCGAACAAAGGTCTGCTACAGCTTTGCTCCTTCACTTGGTGCCTCACCAGCTGGCACCATGCCCTGGACATATAAGTGGATGAGTGTCCTTTGGGAAGTCAGGGTTCATGTGGGCGACAATGCAGGCTCAAGACTGTGACAGACTCCCAGGATCACTCACCATGGCAGGACTGGATGGCCAAGGATTGTCTCAGGGTTAGGGCTCAGACCTCTGCCACATAGATCAGACCTTCACAGTTTGGGACAGGTAACACCTTCCCATCTTTGCACCACTAGAGGATCTGGAAAGGGCTCTGCCAATCTTTGCCATTTAAAGATGAGAAAATAGAGAGTGTACCAGCCTAGCTACGTATCTGTCTGTATGAAGCTTTCCTCCCTACAAGGCAGGCCTCATGAATCACCTGCCCTGCTCCCTGGCTCTGATAGACAGTGCTATTTCATCATAGCACTCCTTCTCTTAGGCCTGGACGAGGCTATGTCATCCTTGACAGATCCTCTGGGTAGCCATCAGCATGGGTGAAAACCACTCGCTGTCTGGAAGCCAATTACCTTTTGGGTTGCCAGAGTCTCACACTCAACTACCCCACCCTTTCCTAAAGCTGATGAGATGCACAAACCAATCAGCCTGGCCTGAAGCATTAAGCCTCCTCTCTCATCCCCATCTTTCTCTGAGAGGCCCTGTGGCTCTAAATGCTGTGTTTACAACTGGAAGGGCTGGGACTGGCAGAGTAGCTGTGTCCCTCGTGGGAAATGGCATCAGGGAGATATACCCCAAAGCCCAGGCCTAGAGCTCTGGCAAGAAGCAGCCATATCTCATGTCCATCCTTCCAGTGCCCAGCTGGGAAGTAAGGGCCTCTGACCTCAGGTCTGCTTCCCTGCCAAGTTTCTTGTCCCACTCTCTTTCTGCAGAGGATTAAATCTAAGAATAGCTACCTTCCTAGGCCTTGGAGTGTCTGTGATTATTGAGGAGACATACCACGCAGCTCCTGATGGCTGGAGAGGTGGGCCTCCGGTATCAGCTATGGGGTGGCTGAGGATTTAAAAAACAATAACAACAACAAAAACACAGTTTGTGGAATTGATCTGGCATGGGTCAACCAAAGTTAAAAATAGATATATCTGTATAAATATGGGTGCCACAGGAAGTTTATTGCAAATAATCCATATTGCATTTTATGTTTTGCTATCGATTGTGTAGTTTTTAGCAATTTAAGAAAATTTTCAAAGGGTTGTACATTGATTCTGAAATGTATTTGGAGGTTAAATTTAAGAAACCCTGGTATCTCCCGTTTAGTTTGATTTCCTACCCAACTCCAAAGTTGTATGTATCCTGAGGCCTGGGACCTGTGGCTATGTGAGCTTACATGGCAACGGGACTCTGCAGATGTGACAATCAGGGATCTCAAGATGGTAGAGGATGCTGGGGGATCTAGGTGGGCCTGATATGTCACAGGGCCCTTAGCACAGGGAGATAGGAGAGTCACAGAGACTGGAAGATGCTATGGGAAGGCACTGAGAAAGAAGTAAGAGACCTGAGCTAAGGATAGTGAGTGGATGGACGACCCCTAGGAGGTGGATTCACCTCTAGAATTTTTCAGAGGATCACCTAGTCCCAGCCTTGATTTGAGCCCAGAAAGAGCCACTTTGAATTTCTGCTTTCCGGAATGGTGTGACAACACATTTGCATTATTTTAACTCATTGGTCTGTAGCAATAGAGAGATAAAACACTTGTCCTACTGTTGGAGCATAAAATCCATGAAGCTCATCCAGCTTTTATCCCAGCAAAGGTAGGAGGATCACTGTGAGTTCAAGACCAGCCTGGGACTACAGAGAGAGCTCCAGGTCAGCCTGGGCTAGAGTGAGACCCTACCTTGGAGAAAAATATCCATGAAGGTCACCACTATTGATTTCTCCCAAATTCCAACCATTTACCAAGATAGGTTTTTAAAATTTTTGTTTCTGGATTTAGCTGGGGGGGGGGGAAATGCCTCATTTAACAAAAATATTCTTCACTGGATCCAACATGCTGGTACCTCAAGGGAGAGCTGGGTTTGAGCAGGATCCTGGCAGAGGGTCTCTCAGCTAGCCAAGCTCAGGTTCTGGAAGCTGAGCCATGGTTTTTTCAAAGGTAGCCAGCAGCCTTGGGAGTTGAATGCCTGACTCGCTATCTGAACTGAGAGATTCTCTCCTTGCTGCTTGAAGTTAACTCATTGAAAAAGTGATCTGTTCTCTTGCTCAGGGTGTGTCAGGTAACCAGTCCTCAAAATTCTGATGGCCAAGTGCTTCCCAACTAACACTCAGGGTGATCCTACGTCATTCCTTGCTACTCTCCTTGTACTATTTCCCCATTTTTAAAAAACAGAAAGCTCAGAGATGTTAACTGACTTCTTCAAGGTCACCCAGCCAGTGGGTGGGGAGGCTTCCTGGCTCTGACAGAGTGGCTCAGAGTCTGATTCCTCAACTGTTCTTCACCACATAACTTAAAACTAGCAGTTTTTCCAAAGCAACAGCCTTAAATGATGATAGAGAATTCAGAAGTGCAAGGCAGAGAGCCCTGGAGTGTAGGAGGACAACTTGGTCATCCGTGGCTGAGGCTTAGTGTCCAGTCCCTGCTCCAGCTGGTCATGGGCCTTCAGCAGAGGCAGGTCACCTGAGGAAGTCTGGGGGGGGGAGAAGGACCTGTACAAGGATCTCACCCAGTGGGGCCCCAGAGCTACTGCTCATTTGGATTATTTCTGTGATTTTCCCCCAGTGAGTACAGGGGTCAGCTATAATGTTTTCCCAAACGCAACCTAGTAAGCTTGCGTTTCTTTGAGTGCCAACCCAGCTTCGTTTGAAGCCTGCATTAGAAACTATTTCTTGCCCTTGTCAAGCAATCCAAGCCAGCTGATCCCGAAAAATATATTTTGCTTTTGCCTCAGAACCGGTTCTAAAGAGTCCAGAAGTCAATGGAAGGCTTTGGGCGCTGTCTTAGTAATCCTAGGTGCTAGAAAGACGTGCCCTTGGGCCCAGAGTCCTTTTACACCCAGAAACAAAAGAATTTGGTTATCATTGGACGATTCAAAGCTAACTTCCTAAAAAGGAACTCCGAAGAATGGAAGGCTTCTGTCCAATGCAGGAGTATTCACCCAGGAATGCTTTTGTCACTTTAAGGAGAGCAAAACATGGCTTCATACATGTCCGTGCTTTCCTGAGTGGGCTCCCAACCAGACAGCATCATGAGAGAGTTCCTGTGCTTGGTTCTAAAACCTGAAAATACTTGGAGGATGTCTACAGGGTGGGTGGGGATCTCGTTAGACGCAGAAATAGAAACCAGCTATGAGCAGGAAACTGGATTTCTGAACATCAGTAATCGGGGAGGAAGTAGCTGTGGGGCCTTATGAGAAGTTGGGGGATATGGGAGAGCATGTGGGGGAGGGGCTACACTGAGGGCTTCCTTGCTGATTGGCTGAGTGAATGTCCTCTGAGGATACTGTCACACAGACCCAAACACCAATGCGAGCAGGTTACAATGTTTTGTATGTGGGATTAAGTGACATTGCTCAAGTCAGCTGTTGGGGACTGAGCCTTGCCACTTCAGACCCACAGCTTCTCCAGCTTCCCTTGTCCCTTTTCAGGGCCTTCCCATGGCTCATTCTTCTGGAGAGCCTGTTCTGAAGTCCACCCTCTGATAGGAGACACTCTCCTAGATAATGAACTAGTGCCTCATTCTTAGGCTCAGTAGGAGTCTGATGGTCAAAGCTTCTGGCACAGGGAGACCCCCCTGCACGGAGCTCCAGCCAAAGGCAAAGTTAGCCTGCTGGGTGAGTGAGGGGTAGGTTTCCAATGAGGCATGTTGGGCCCACATACAAACCCCACCTTGATCATGAACCCAAATGGGTGAGAGCACCCCACCACCTCCCTCTGCTCCGGCACGCATGAGCCCCAGCATCCTTTCCCAGGGAAGGACCCCTCACACTTGCAAACTTGAAACATTCTACTGGAGTGTGAGGAATTATTACTTCCTTTTCAAGTTTGAGGGGCTTATTTGTAGGACATAAAGCCATACCCATCAGCTGTCCTCCTGCCACTGCAAAATAATTAATAAATGATGTGCAACAGTTGAATGGTTCCCAGCTCAAAGACTACCTCCTCCATGAAGCTCACTCAGCCTGGCAAGCCAGCAGCCATTCTTGCAGTGAGGTCCTACCCTGCACTGTGCTCCTGCTGGGCTTCAGGAGGCCTCAAGCTCAGCGCTGCTTCCTCCACACCCTCTCTGGCCCTCAGGACCACAGTCATCCCCAGGGTGTGTCCAGCCCCACTGCCAAAACTCACAACTATAGATGCTCAGTGGTTTTGAAAACAAAATGGAATGGTGGGGCCTTCAGAGTACTAGAAGAGATTCTGTTCTTTTACTTTTTTCCAGGTAGGGTCTTGCTCTAGACAAGGCTGATCTGGAACTCTCTATGTATAGTCTCAGGTTGATCACAAACTCACAGAGCTCCTCCCACCTCAGCCTCCCAAGTGCTCCTCCATGCCCTGCTCTTGGTTTTGTTTTGTTTTGTTTTGAGATGAGGTCTCCCTTGGTACCCCAGCCTGGCCTCAAACTTGTGGCAGTTCTGCCTCAATAGACGGAGTGCCAGGGTGGCCAATGCAGATTCCTTACTCGGGAAGGCAGTGGACTCAGAGATGGGAAAGGACACCCGTCCTGGGAGATGGAATGTCTGAGTAGGACACTCACTGGGTTTGGGGACAAACAGTGGCTCCTGTGTCCATGGGTGGAACCAACAGGGCTGGGTGGCTATGTTTAGCCTTCTTGGAAACTCTGGGAAGCCTCTCAAGTCTGGGCTGGGTGGGTCAACACACTGGTGTGAGGTTGGTGGCTGAGGTCAGAGTCCCCACAGACAGGGGCGCTGCTGGCTTTCCCATAGGGAGCCCCTCCTAAGGGTGGTGTCCAAGACACTCGGGGCTAGGGATGGGGTGAGTGGAGAGTCCTTGTTGTCGGCTTTCATGGACCAGAAAGCTGGAGATTCCTGCAGAGACTCTGGATTTGCCTTCTGAGGCCGAACAGTACCAAAGCACAGCCAAAGATGTGGGCAGAAATGAGGAAGAAAGAGAAAGAAAGTGGAAAAAAGAGACAGACCAAAGGGAGAGGAGGGAAAGGAAATGACAATGTATACAACCATCCAGAGTCTTCCCATTGTCACATAGCATTAAGATGACCAGCTTCCCTAGAGGCGACAAGAGGTCGGACACCAGCTGAAGACAGAACAGTTAAAACAACACAAATCCCAAGTTCCTTCTCCAGAAGCTGCCCACTGTGTCAATATCCCAAATATTGATCAAGTTAGAAAATCAGGCCCTTCCACGGTCACATCCAAGAAAACTGTCCCCAGCAGAGTCACACATGCATTGGCTTCATGCCCACCCGGCCCAAGTATAGAATATTCTGAGGATACACTTCACTTTACATACACATTTATGAGCAAGACCAGCACCATAAGTGTGCACCCTGTGCCTTCCCAGGCCCTCTTAGAAGGCTTTTCGATTAGATCATTCCTATTCTGCTATCTGAAGCATTTTATATCTTTTTTTTTTTTGGGCAAGAGTTCCTGAATATTCTTGGGAGTTATGAAGCTTTTCTACCTTTTATCTCTCTGTTCCTGAGATCATCACAGGTTGAAGCAGACCCAAAGGGGCGGTGGTGATGCTAAGACGCTAAGACAAGTGGGTTCTCTCAGCGACAGCCCAGCTGCTGTCTCTCTTGGGGCTCTTTCTCAATCAATGCCTGTGGCTCTCTGCTACACCAGCGTGACCTAATCTACTCCATGTCTCCGATGTCTTCGTTCCATTTCATTTAAAAAATGCCAAAGCCATTTGCTCACCTGCCAGCACGGAGTTCCTTCCTGGGGGTTGGGCTCCCTGGTCAGCTCTTCCATCTTCCTCGTCCTGTTCAGGTACCTCACAGCAGGCCTGGGTCCCCACAGCTGAATAACGCAAACTCACTCCGACCCGCAGAGCCACACCAAGTGCTCTCCACCTCCCTGGAGCAGCCTCCCTGGGAAGCATTTCTGACCTTCGGACCCGCCTCAGGGGCAGCTGGCCCCATGCCTGTGACAGGCCCTTCCTGTCTGGGTGTTTACCTTGCTGGATGCCCTGGGCTCAGCCAGGGTGGTGGCCCTGTATACCCAGCCCAGAGGCCATGCAGGAGGAGGCATTACTGAGGTGAGGCTGGGAATGGTGGGAACAACCCACTGGTCATGCTGAGTGCCCAACCCGGAGGGGCCCGCACACCTGTCCCATCTGGCCTCTCTTGGTTAGGTCTGTGCCACAGCCTGTGAGTCTGAGATTGGGAGTTAGCGTCTTCTTGACACAGTCATCTGTGTTCTTAGGGGGACAGCTTCCAGGCACAGGACACTAGCTGCTGTGTGTGGAGGGTGGTGGGGTCTTGCTCTGCTGTTATTACAATGATGACTTATTGGTAATAGCTTCCCTCTGTGCAGTGTTGATTACCCAGCAGGCATATTGCATAATCTCCAGGTAATCCCACGTTCTCTCTGTGAGTAGAGGATTAGGCACTTTTAAAAAAACAAATTGGTTCAGAGGTTGATTGCATTGCCCAACATCACACAGCTAGGAGGTTGAGGCTCCAGGACTCAAAGCCAAACCAATCTTGACTCCGTAATGAGCATTCTACGTAAACCATTTTTTTTTTTTTGCCTATTCAATTAGGAAGCGCTTTTATTGTAACTTGTTTAAATCTAACTTTTTTTTATTGTCCATAATGAGTTACATTATTTAGTGGGCAAACAATGAGTTGTTATCCCCAATTCCCCGATGCACCCCTCCCCCATCCCCAATCAGCTGGATAACCTCCTCCATGGGTCGTCTGGATCAGTCCTTGTGACAGGGGACCATGGATAGCCTAGTATTCAGCCAGGTTTTCCTGGCCCTAGTATGTTGTTACTGAGGGGTGCCATGCCTCTGGATAGTCTCCCCCACCATGGCTCTCACAATCTTTCCTCCCCCTCTTCCGCTCAGTTCCCTGAGTCATGGTGGATGAGTATTAAGGCTGCCTTAATGTTGTGAGTTAAGGGGTCTGTGTCGAAAATCTTTGGTTTCTGTTTCACTGGCTTATCTTGTGTTGATTGAATGGCTGTGGCTGTGGGTCCCTTGTTCATTCTATGTGGGGTTCCATATGGATCCTCCACGATATGACTGTGGTGGCTCCTCTCTTGCCAGGATCTCAGCTATCGGTCTACAGTCAGTTGGTAGGGTTAGATGGGGCCCAGCTCTCTCGCTGCATCCTGAAAAATACAAACACAATCTATCGGAGAGTGAGATCAGTGTAGGTTAACAAATATACACAATTCTGGATTACTTAGATTCTATTTTTAGTAGCCTCCCCATCAATCACTCCCATAGTGCAAGTGGTCTTGGGAGCCCAAGAGTACGGGATCCGGTGCCTATCACCCTGAATCCCTAGTTCCAGACAAGAGCTCCCCCTCACTAAGTGGAAAATTTGGCCAAATTTGAAAACTGTTGATTGTCTCCCCCCTGCCCAGGATCCTCCATTTAACAAGTGCTCCTTTCTTGGTTCACTGTTCTCTCCCAGTAGGAGGTGTGGTCAGCCTACTCGTGGCCGCAGATTGTGTTTCATGTCAGTGGTCTCTGTTTACTCCAACTGTCGTTTATCAGTTTCCCTTGGGAGCCTGTGCATTGCCTTCCAGCACTACACTAACTGCCTTCTGGGGGCTGGATACCGTTCCGGACCTTGAAGGGTCTCTTGATGCTGATGGGTGGCATTCTATGGTTTCTCCAGCAACAGGGTTTTGCCTCAGGCCTGGGGAGGGCACCTAAGAGCTTTGACAGAATTCTGTCTTGTTGTTGGGATCTCATGAGTCGCTTTGGTCAACAGCTCAGTGAGGGAAGGAACCAGTGGTTGGAACCAGGGGTTGTCAGGCTGATCTAATTATTCACAGGCTTAGACTCTCTCCCCTACCACTCATGGCCCCTCTTGCCAGTCGACACTCACTACTTTCTCACTAGGTTACAGTATGCTCGTAAGGATTTTATGTTTTTGAACCTAATATGGTTTATCCTCATGCTTAAACCATTCCCTTCCCCCATCCCTTACCCCTCATTCATAACCTCTCACTTCTTTCTACTAGTCTGCATAGAGTTTACGGTTATACTGGTTAAGGACTACATACGAGGGAGAATATGTGACCTTCGATTCTCTGTTCTTTTGAGTGTTCACTTAGTAAGATCTGCTCGAAGTCAGACCATTTTTTCCTAAATTTCGATATGTCATTCTTCCTTTCAGCTGAGTAAAATTCCATCATGTAAATATACCACAGTTTCACTGTCCATTCCTCCATGGATGGGCATTTGGGTTGATTCCAATACTTGGCTATTTTGAATTGAGCTGTTATAAATATAGTTGTACAAATGTTTCTGCGTCGAGATGTGACATCTTGTGGATAGATGCCTAGTAGAGGGATAGCTGGGTCCATTGGAAGGTCTATGTCCATTCTGTTCAGAAGTCTCCATACTGCTTTCCATAGCAGTTGAACAAGTTTGCAATCCTGCCAGCAGTGAATGAGGGTTCCTTTTTCCCTGCATCCTCGCCAGCAACGATTGTTGTTGGTTTTCTTCATGATTGCCATTCTGACCGGGGTAAGGTGGTATCTCATTGTGGTTTTGATTTGCATTTCCCTGATGCTTAAGGATGCTGAGCACTTTCTCAGGTAAGAACAGGCCATTTGTGTTTCCTCCTCTGTGAATTCTCTGTTGAGATCAGTGCCCCATTTTGTGAGGGGGCAGTTTGCTTTTTTGTTATTAATTTTTTTGAGTTCTCTGTAGGTTCTGGAAATTAGGCCTCTGTCTGAGTTGTAGCTGGAGAAAATCATTTCCCAGTTTGAAGCAGGTCTATTGGCTCTGAGTATGGTTTGTTTGTCTGTACAGAAGCTTCTGAGCCTGATCAGGTCCCATTGGTTAAGTGTTTGTTGTATTTCCTGGGCTGTTGGACACTCCATGTCACTAGCTGACAACACAAAGTGTATCATCATGCAACAACTGTGCTTGTTTAGGGTCTTTATCTGCTCTGGTCTGAGCTTTGGAAGTTGGTAGGTGTTCAGGAATTTATCCATTTCTTCCAGGTTCTCTAATTTTGTAGAGTAGAGGTTTTGGAAGTATGACCTGATGATTCTTCCAATCTCTTCAGGATCTGTTGTGATCTCACCCTTGTCATTTTTTATTTTGTTAATTTGGGCCTTCTCAGTTTTTCATTTGATTAAGTTGGCCAGGGGTTTGTCGATCTTATTGACTTTTTCAAAGAACCAACTTTTTGATTTGTCTATTTTTACAATCGTTTCTTTGTTTCCAAGTCAGTAATCTCAGCTCTGATCTTAATTATTTCTTGTGTCTTGAGCTCCTAGTGTTGGATTTTTCCATCTGTTCTAATGACCTTAGGTGTGAGGATAGTTGGTTGATTTGAGACCTCTCTGTCTTTGTTATGAAGGCATTTAGTGCAATGAATTTCCCCCTTAGAACTGCCTTCATTGTGTCCCACAAGTCTGAAAGGATGTGTCCTCATTATCATTTGTTTCTAGGAAGCTCTGGATTTCCTGTCTGATTTGTTGTTTGACCCATTCATTGTTCAGGAGTGAGTTGTTCAGTCGCCAATATCTTTTTTGGATCCTCTCCCTTTGTTAATTTCTAGCTTTAATGAATTGTGGTCTGATATGATGCAGGGGATTACATTGATTATCCTAAATTTGTTGAGGGATGATTTATGGCCCAGCACATGTTCAGTTTTGGAACTGGCATCCAACACATATTTGTCTATAGAATTTAGTTTTTCATACTTTATAGAATTCAGAGAAATCATACCAATTTGACTTAACTTTTATCTAATAGTAGAAAATATATATTTTAGTGTGAGAAGAATTAGGCAATTCTTTGTATGTAAAACATCTATGAATATAATTTTAAGAAAGCTGACAAACCATATAAAAGTTATTGGCACATATTTATAGATTTTATAATCTATGGATATAAGATATCTCCTGTTAATAATTTTATGTTGCACATTTTGAAACAGTATAGGCAAAACATAATGATCCCTGATACAAGCTACACTTAACACATTTACCATATTTGAGAATGTCGTATTACATTTAAAACCTTTGAATATATCCGACAATTCACCCTCGGTAGAATTTTCAAAAGTGATTGAGTTTAACCTGAGAAAACAAAAGTCTGTATCATAGTTAAAATCAGAACATTGTACAATTAGAAAGGTGTCTTTGAACAACCCATAAGGAGGAATCCTTTATTAGCCCAATAAGCATATCTGCCATTCTCCTGCCTCAGCTCTGTAAAATTATCACATGTATCCCAAGGCTTACTTCGCTTTAAACAAATGTTTTTATAGAAAAAAAAGCTTCACAAATTGACTAGAAATCAAATTAATTGAATTTAACCTTAGCAATTTTTATATCTATTTTTTTCTTACTTATTAGGAAATTAAAAGTTCCCATTTATCTGAGCATGGCTTCAGGGCCTTTGTGTTTTACAGCCACCAAACAGCTGGCAGGACAGTCAGTGACCAGAGGAGCTGGGGGAGGAGCTGGGGAAGGGGCCTCAGTCTCACCATATGGAGGTATGCAGACATCCCTTCTATGACATCATTTTCTGTAAAAAGCAAACAGAGCTGTTGTGAGTCGACAGCACTCTGAAGAGCATTGCCAGCGTCCTTCTCATATGGGCTCCGTTCACAGCCATTTGCATCCTCCTTCCTACCATGACTCTACTGTAGTCCCACCACTTGATTTTATGTATAACCCACAGTTTTTGTTCACCATACTCTCCTCCCTAACACGAAGGGATCTCTCTGGTCATCCTGAAAATGTCTAGTCCCATGTTCCACCCAGAAATTTGCTTCCTTGTTTCCTTCCACACCTTCTCTGTCTTCCCACTGTCTCTCCTTCCAGTATCCCCTCTCAACTGTCATTGATAATTAGGCTGAAACAATTCATTGTTACCCAAGGCATGGATGATCCAGAAGAAGTTACTTGTTTCACAGATACATGCAGTATATTTTCTGTTACCAGTAATGTACTTGGTTGTTGCGTTGTGGTTATTAATACTGATTTCAGCCTGAAGAGAAGAAAGGACACAGGGTTAAAAAGTGTAGTTCTACCCACATAGGTTAGACTGACTATCCAGTGAGCCTGAGGGATCTACCTGATTGCCTCCCCATTGCTCAGAATATAAACATGCCTTGCCACCATATTTGATTTTTTAAAAATATGGGTTAAGGGATGAAATTCAGTCCTCACGCTGGCATTTCAAATATTTTACTGAAAGATCTATTTCCTTAGCTGATCTCTCATTCTCTTTATGTGTGAAATTTAGATTTAGTCTACATTACAAAAAGAAAGCAGTGATGTTTTCCTTGGCATTAGTGTGTGACGAATATTTAAAAGTTTTCTTTGAAGAAGTTGCAGATGTCACCTGTGATTGATTGTGTCTCATGTAGTGAAATTCATGAAGACAGGTGTCAGGATCTGGCTGGCATTTAACTTATCATTTGAATTCTGAAATGGTTCTCTGCATTCTTACCTCAGTAGTAGAAATGCCAAGTGTGGTAGTTTGATTAAATATCCCCCAATAGATGCCAAAGTGTATTAAAGGTTTTTAATACACTTTCTGGCCAGAGGAGATGTCACCTAGTCTGGATCCTAGGCGCCAGCCTTACAGTGATTCTGGGGTGGATGTTAAATTCCAGATATACATAAGCAAAAAGACTGTGAACTCAGTTCTGGGGTTCCTGCTGTTTGCTAGTTAGTTGGAGTGTGCTTGCTTGTTTTGGAGGTGCTGTGATGGGTTTGTCTCTCTGCTTGCATTTGTGAA
>PVHP010016071.1:0-36448 GCA_004024765.1 Zapus hudsonius | reverse complement strand
CCCAATGGAGTATTCCCCAGGGGAGCATTCCCCCCAATGGAGCATCCCCCCCCAAATGGAGTATCCCCCAAGAGAGCATTCCCCCAATGGAGTATCCCCCAGGAGAGCATCCCCTAATGGAGGGCCTGGCAGACGTTGTCTTGGACAGGCTTCCTGAAAGCGAATCAGCCACCCTGGGCCTCAGTCATAATAGATTCAGGGACACTAAGGTTCCACCGACCAGCTGCCCCTTCTCTTCCAAGATTAAAGTGCCACCTGCCTAAGGCCTGTGTGTGGGTGTCACCGTCTTACCACACTGGGTAGAGGTACAGTGTTCTCCCCTCTGGTGTCCACCAGCTAGGAATGCAAAGTCAAGATGACTGTCCAGCAAAGGAAAACAGCGGCTTCAGGGTGTTGGTCTGCAGGCTGTGAGGCCCTAGGAAGAAAAAGCCTGTGAAAAGCAGACAAGAAGGACCTTCCTGGGGTGGTCGCTTTGGGCCTCAGGTTTCTGGGCAGTGGAGGAGGTGGACTTGTGTGAGGCCGGGTGTCTCTGGCTCTGCTGTGAATGGAGCAGTTTTGAGCTCTGTGCCAGCTGCAGACAGGAAAGAGTGGATGGAGACGGTGGTCTGCACGAGCAGTCAGAGGGGGGCTGCCACAGCTCAAGCACACCTGCTCAGCAGAATCAGCCTTGCCCAGGCCCAATGTTCTGCCTACATTCCCCTTCTCATCTTCCTTTCACCTGGGTGCCACGTGGCGCGGAGGCGCTTCACAATAAACACCATGTAGCTGTCACAGCCTGGCGCCTGGTAAATTAGAGTGGGTGGACTGTGGACCTGTGTGCTTGAAAAATCTGAAAGACTCCATTAACCAACATGGTGGCTCATGTCTGTAATCTCGGCACGCAGGGAGGAGGAATGCTGTGAATTCAAGGTCAGCCTGGGCTACATAGTGAATTCCAAGCCAGCCTGAATGACATAGCAAGATCCTGCCTTCAAACCAAAGAAAGGACTCTAACAAAATAAAAAAAAATTGGGGGGGGGGAAGAAATGTCATAACTTTTAGAAGCTCCATTCTCCAGTATCTATGAGTGGAAAAGACAAGACAGAAAGTTCCTGGAGATATAATCGCGTTCCCATGCCTCACTGTCATCTCCTCCTCTGGGTCTGTCACTGAGCCACCCTACATTCTAAGTCCTTTGTCTTCAACATGGAGTCTGGAGCCATGACCCAGCATCACGAACGCTTCCTATAGGCTTAGGATGTGTATGTGAAGATTTCTTCCAAAAGAGTTAAGAGTCTTAGCTAGCATTTAGGGAAGAGAGCTATTTGACCTACATATATGTCAGAATGAAGGGATCGTAAGGAGAGTTAGATACGGAAATAAAAAGCAGGGAGAGAAAAAACTAGCTACCTCTTGTACAATCCATAGCCCCTACTCCATAGACTGATCCAGTATGCCCAATGAGGAGGATCCCCAGTGGATGGGGACAGGGAGGAGGGAAATGGGGGTACCATCATAAGATTTGCAAATACAATGTAACTAATTATGGATAATAAACATATCAATTAAAAAACTTTAAGGAGATGGAAGTGTTAGCAACTATAATGTGATCATTGAACACTATGAATTATTACACAATATCTTTTTTTAAAGAAATACAGAGAGAGAGAGAGGGAGGGAGGGAGAGAGAGGGAGAGAGCACCAGGGCCACCACCTTGTGGGTCTGGCATACGTGGATACTGGGGAATTGAACCCAGGGCCTTGGGCACTGGAGGCAAGTGCCTTAACCGCTGAGCCATCTCTCCATCCCCATGATATCTCATAAATGTGTAAAATTAACAATTTTTAAAGATTTGGAAGTACTGGGGTTGAAATCCCTATTTATTTTTACTATGTATGTGACCCTTGAACGAATGTTTTGATATCTTTGTTTTTTCAAATATTTGATATTTTTGTTTTTTGATATTTTTGTTTATTCAATTTCCTTGTCTGTAGAACTGTCCTTGCCGATAAAACAATAACTTAATCGTTATGAGGAAAAATATTTGGGGAATATCTGTCAAAGTGCTTTGTAATGTTGAAGTACTAAGCAAATACATTTAATTTAAATATTTTTTTAAAGCAGGGAGATAGAGTTGAATTAAATCCTTATTAAAGCCCTGCAGGTAAGACAAGTTGGGATTTTCTAAGAATTTGCATGATAGGAGAAGTGGCATTGATGAGATTTAAAAGTGCTAAATTTTCTAATTTGACTAGAAGTTCAGATTGGAAAAAGACAGACCATTGAGAACGGATTGAAATCTCTATTGTGCAGCCTAAAAAGAATTAGAAAGCTCTCCAAAGGAAAATTGCCAATGGGACAATGAATTGACATCTCCCGAAGAGGAAAGAAGAAAAATAGACAGAAACATAAATATTAAAGTACAAACTATTTAAAATATTAAATTAGCAATATATACTGGAAATTAGTAGTCACTGGCATTATTGTAAATTAGCACAAATCAATTGGAAAACAATATTATTGAAACTTTTGAAGTTCATAGAGTCATCACTTTTGACTCAGTTGTCCTACTTCTAGATTCCAGAAAGATCATTGAATAAATTAAGGAGAAAAAAAAAAGACTGTATTCACTAGAAGTTCATTACGTGCTAAGAGTAAAAAAATCCAAGCAATATAAATGTGCAACCATAGTTGAGCGGCTTAACAAGACATCTTACTGGCACGAAATAGACTATTACGCATACTTAGAGTTCCAGGCAATAAGACAAAACTTCCCACAGAAGATTTATCTTATTTATAAGGCAAAGAGAGAATACAAAGGAGTATGTATCATATAACACGTATGTGATGTGTACATAAAGAAAAAGATTGTAAGACATTCTGAGTTGGCAGTCTTGCTTATGGAATTATAATTTCTATTGCCTGTCTTTAAATTCTTGGGACAAAATTTCTGCCAGCATAAAAAAAAATGGGCTGGAGAGATGGCTCAGCGGTTAAGGCACTTGCCTCCAGTGCCTAAGGCCCTGGGTTAAATTCCCCAGTACCCACATATGCCAGACCCACAAGGTGGTGGCCCTGGTGCGCTCTCTCTCTCTCTCTCTCTCTCTCTCTCTCTCTCTCTCTCTCTCTCTCTCTGTATTTCTCTGCTTGAAAATGAATAAATAAAAAAATTTCTGCCAGCATCTTTAAACATGTCATATTTGTGATAGACATATAATTATATGATTCCTTTCCCCAGTGCCGAGCTAGTTTCCCACACCAGAATGCTAACCTAACTCTGGCCAAGATAGTTACTCTCAACAGCCTTTTTCTTGCTTTCCTGTAATAGTTCTTGGCCTATTTTTTTCTTCAAAAGAAGAAAAAAACCAATGAAAATGAAAATATAAAGAACAAGCAATTCAAATGTCTTTTCTGCCTCTTCTTTTTATGTTTTTCCCCCTTGAACTGGGAAGAGAAATGACATGATTTGGCAATTTCCTATTAATACCACAATGACCCTGGATTGCATCTCTGAGCACAGGGAGGGGAAGGTGCAAGACTCAGAGATCGGGTCCTCTGGTGATTCACTTCACCAGAAAGTTCTGCATAAAAACACGTTGCTCAGACGCTAGAAAGTCCTGTCACCGGTTCACTTTTGCTGTTCTCTTTTAGGGAAAGTGTCTTTCTGGTAAATATCCTGTCACTGTTTCTTCTAAGAAAGGTGGTCTCCAGGGCTTCTGGTGGCGCTGGGGGGGGGGGGGAAAGCTGACAGAGGAGACCACTGTGTTCACCAGAAATCGGTCACTGTGACAGTCACTATTGTAGGCACTGAGGTATAGTGACGACAGGACATCCACACCTCAGGGTGCTCACAGTTTAGAGGAGGGTGACAGACACCAAGCAAAATGGAGCATATTGGGTGTGGTGTGTCTTATGGCAGGGATGGGACACAGACAGAGAGGTGAAGCCAGGCTTCTGTGCAGGAGCTGAGGGAAGGAGCCTTGGGGCCCTCAGGATAAAGTGGCCCATACTGCAGAGGCCCTGTGGAACTGTGCCTGACCATCTCGAGTGGACTGAGGCAGGGGCGGACACCTAGAGAGGAGGTCAGAAAGGCAGTCAGAATGGGTCATGCAGTCTTCAGGGACTTGGCTCTGATTCAGAGGGAGAAAGGAAATGTAGCCTGTGACATGATCTGACCTAACTTTGGTCGCTGCATAAGAACAGGTTTAAAACCCTGAGGTGAGGGTCATTATTCAGTTGAGTTGGGCCAAGGTCGAGAAGATGGTTGAGACTGGGGCCAATCTGCCAGGAAGTTAGTGAACTTGAGCTTCAAGGTGCTTCCTAGTTCAGGTCCTGGTCACAGCTCAGTAGGGACCCCAGTGACGTCTTCACCTGCTGGGATGTGCTGTGAGCATATGGTTCACTGATTTGCTATGCCCATCGCTCATCGGCTCTGTGTCTTCAACGGTTAGCATATGCGCTGCTATGGTGATATCCTAATGAAGGTTTAGTTACCGTGGTATCATTGAGACCAAAATGCCCCACAGAAACCACCCCAGGGTGGAAAGGCTCATTGTTAAACAGGTTTCAGAGGGCTCCAGTCATCATGGTGCAGAGAGCACAGGTGAGAAGCGCCTGTCAATGGAGACTGCCCACATCATGACCAACCAGGAATCGGGGACCGGATGCAACCTTCAAAGACCTGGTCCAGCTAGGCCCGCCTCCCAACGGTTTCACATCCTCCCAATCCCCTCCAAAGAGGGCCACCAACTGGGGAACCTGGTTCAAAACAGGGACCTGTGGGGATCATTTCAGATTCAAACAAAAAAAATTGTAAGAGAGAGAGAGAGAGAGAGAGAGAGAGAGAGAGAGATTACCTAGGGGAGTAACACCTGCTGTTGTCTGGCTAAATGCATATATTATGTCCACCAAACTGCCTTATAAGCACTTTTTAAATTATATATATATATATATATATATATATATATATATATATAATACTCTCACTCTTGGTTAGAGAAGCTTCTCTTTTCAGATGGCGGTGACCACCCAGATGACTCAAATGCCACCATAGTGCTGAGATGTGACAGTGAACTGTTCAGCACCGGGACAGCTCTAGGTTCAGGTTCCATTGCAGAAGAGGGGATGGAAAGATTGTAAGAGCTAAAGGAAGGGGAGGACTGCTTACAATGTAATCTTCCAGACACAAAATGTCCTTGATATTCATGACCTCACATTATCTGACTACTTGCTCAAGACCTTCAAAATAGGAGGAAAAGATGATAACGTCGAAACAAAATAGAGACTAATTGAGAGGGGGAGGGGATCTGATGGAGGGTGGATTTCAGAGGGGGAAAGTGAGAATGGGGAAGAAATTATCATGATTTATTGTCTATAATTATGGAAGCTATCAATCAAAGGTTAAAAAAATAATAAATGAGATATTTAAACCCCAAATGGCATGACCACAGTGTCTTTTAAATCTATTATTCCTCAGTCCCCACACGTCTGGTGGTGTAGAGTTGGCCGTAGGCGTCTGAAAGACCCCAACAAAGGAAGGTTTAAACGGAGATTGCCACACTGGAATGTGTGCAGCTGTCATGCACGGAACTGTCTAGACACATTTTTGCCTGTCGAATGGCCCTCAAGAATATTCCCACTGCCCTCTGTGCTAAAGCACCCATCAGCAAACACTGTCCACACACCCAGCACCAGAACTACATGGGTGGTGGAGAAAGCAGATTTGAACTGTACCCCCACACTCCTTACCCCTCCACCCCCAAAGCTGCCTGAAAATCCTCCACGTCACCACACATGGAAGGCTCTTGTTTACATCTAGTCACAACAGAACCCACTCCTCTCAGGAATGAAACAATACAGCTGAGAATTAGAGATGGACCTCCTTTAACAGGAGTGGCACCTTTCCCAAACCTTGAATATATTTTTAACTGCTATCTGCAAATAGTGACAGGCTCCTGATTTGTCCTTATGTGAAGGACAACGCTTTTGTCACCTCTAAATTATGTATTGAAGAACCAAAAAAAAAAAAATACTGTGAAACTGAGAAAATGTTGAAAAAGGAGCTTCTGAGGGGCTGGGGAAGTGGCTCAGAAGGTAAGAGCTCAGTCCAGCCAGCATGAAGACCACCTAGGCTGGATTCCCAGCACCTGTGTGAAGAACTGGGCATGGCCCCACACACCTGCCGTGACCTCAGTCCTGTGGGGAACAGAGACCAGAGAATGGCCAGGGCTCTCTGGTCAGCCAGTCTGAAAATGGCAGCTCAGATTCAGTGAGAAAATAAGTAGATGAGTGGCGTAGTCAGCCACCCACCGCTGGGATGAATCTCCAAACCAGGCACAATTTTGGGGAGGAAAGTATTTATTGAACTAATACATCCAGGGGAAGTTAAGGAAAAGGTCGGCTCCCTTTCACAGAAGCAAGCAGAGAGAGAAACCCACCACCAGCACCTCAAGCAAGCACACTGTATCACTGTAATTCACAAAAATGCGGAACTGCCAGACTGGGGTTCTGGCTTTTCTTTTGCATATCTATCCCTAGTATTTTGCATCCAATTTGAAATACCTCAGGGATAGACCCCAGGAGGCTAGGCCAAAGTGACACCTCCTCCAGCCAAAGAGCTGGAGACAATTCACAATTATAATAAACAAATTCTATTGGGGGACATTTATTCAAAACTACTACAATGACTGACAGAGGGCACCAGATGTTCTCCTCTGGCCTCTGACTGGTGAACATGGAGGCTGCACATCTGCACACACACCCACACATACATCACACACATATTACACCACACATACTCCACACATGCAAAAAAAAAACACAGAATTTATTTTTTTTTGGTTTTTTGAGGTAGGGTCTCACTCTAGTCCAGGCTGACCTGGAATTCACTATGTAGTCTCAGGGTGGCCTTGAACTCATGGCAATCCTCCTACCTCTGTCTCCCAAATGCTGGGATTAAAGGTGTGCACCACCACACCCGGCTCAGAATATTTTTAATTTGATGTAGGGTCTCGCTGTAGCCCAGGCTGACCTGGAACTCACTCTGTAGTCCCAGGCTAGCCTCGAAGTCACAGTGATTCTCCTACCTCTGCCTCCTGAGTGCTGGGATTAAAGGTGTGGATCACCATGCCCAGTGCAAAAAAAAAAAAAACATTTTTAAGAGATAATAGCAACCAATTAGAGTCAGAAGGAAAATTTCTGACCTGCATAGGTAAATTATAACAAGTTTCAGATTACACTAGAGGTAATAGGGCACTAAGAGGAAAATGCTAATTTTAATTGGAAGCGATAAGCAGTCTCTTGGTCATTTGATGGTCCAATAATGAGATGGAGTGAACTGTGTAAACACAGAGGAAAGCCATTTGCACGCCTTGCTGTTCTCACCGAAATGCCAACAGCAGGGAGAATAATAAAAACCAAGCTCTATGCCATGGTCACAGGGACGTCAGAGACTAGGTACTCAATGAGTTAGTTGCCTCAGTTCTAAGAATATTTAAGATGAATCACTGGAAAGTAACCAGAAATGTCCTGAAAATTATAACTCATATTTTTAAGAGACTTTTCCAAATGTGCCAACTTTTTAAAATGACATGGCATTACCAATCCATAATGTCTTATGAGGCTAAAACATTATCTGAATATTTCTTTAAAATTTTTGATCCATTACAGGAAAAGACTGAATTATCTTGCATTTTTCTATAGAAAATGGTATTACAGAGTCATTGTCTTAGAAAGAAGAGAACAGAGAGCAAGTGACTAAAATGGGTAAGGAAAAAATTCCTATAAAAGTGTGAGGGGGGCAGAGAATGATTGGATGAACAAGGGACCCACAGCCATAGCCATTCAATCAACAAAAGATAAGCCAGTGTGACAGAAACCAACGAATCTCGACACAAAAACCCCTAAGCTCCCAACACCATAGCAGCCTCAATACTCGCCCACCACGACTCAGGGAACGGAAAGATTGTGAGAGCCGTGGTGGGGGAGAATAGCAGAGACCTGGCAACCCTCAGTAACTACACACTTGAGACATGAGAGCCCGGCCGAAGAATGAGCTATGCATGGTCCCCTACCACAAAGACTGATCCAGACGGCCCACGGAGGAGGATATCCAGCTGACTGGGGATGGGGAAGGGGGGCAATGGGGAATTGGGGATAACAGCTCATGGTTGGCCCACTGAACAATGTAACTCATTATGGACAATAAAGAAAAAAAAGTGTGAGGGGGGAAGGGTGAGGAAGTTATAAAATATAGTATTTTTGGATTCTTAGATATTTTAGGAATTTTCCAGCTCTTTAAATTTATAATTAGCTACACTTTTTTTTTTAGAATAAGAAAATTATTTTCTTAATTCCATCCCTGCTTTCAGGAGTCAGTGACATTTTGGACAACAGTTGGCACCTGAGAACTAGTTAACTTTATACGACCTTTAGTATATTTGTCACTTGGTCACTGTGGAGGTCTGATTCAGGTGTCCCCCATAAACTTGTGCTCTGAATGCTTGATCCCCAGCTGATGGTGATTTTGGAACTGGAATCTTGTTGGAGCTGTAAGGTTGGCAGTCTTATGGGGGTTACAGCCAGCTTCCCCTTGCCAGTGCTTGGCACACTCTCCTGCTGCTGTTGTCCACCTGATGTTGGCCAGGAGGTGATGTCCATTCTCAGCTCATGCCATCATTTTCCCTGTCGTCATGGAGTTTCCCCTCGAGTCTGTAAGCCACAGTAAACCCTCTCCTCCCATCAGCTGCTTTTGCTTGGGTTCTTTGTGCAGCAAGAAATTGACTGCAATAGTCATAATGGTAATATAATTTGGAATTCATTAAAAAGCATAGAGAAAAGATTCCTACACCCACGCGGAGATAATTAGTATTGCTTTGACATTTATTGAACTCCCACATTTTTATGCAAATGTGTATAAATATATGCACATAAATGTATCCATATATATGCATATACATAATTAGGTATGAAAGCATACCTAACTTGCCTTTTCACTTACACACATCAATATCTTTCTACAACACTGAGCATATGTCTAAATCATTTTTTAAATTATTTATTTATTTATTCTTTGGTGTGTGTGTGTGGTATGTTCAGTGCACGTGCACATGTGTGCAGAAGCCAGAGAAAGACATCATGTCCTCCTCCACCATCTTCCGCTTCATTTCCCTGAGACAGAGTCTCTCACTGAACCTGAAGTTTCCTATTTTTAAGTTAGACTGGTTGACCAAAGAGCCTTAGAAATTCTCCTCTCTGCCCCCCTCAACACGAGATTACATACATGCACAACCACACCCCACTTTTTCCATTCTCTCACCGAACCTGGAGCTCATCATCACTTTTTAGTCAGATTGGCTGACTGGGCACCACCAATTGTCGGGTCTCTGCTCCCCTTCAGTCCTGGGGTAACAGGCATATGTGTCCATGTCTGCCATTGCAAATGGATGCTGGGAGTCGAAGTCAGGTTCCTACACCTGCACAGCAAGCACTCCTGCCTGCCAGCCGTCTCCCGGGTCCTAAAGGTGTCTGTAAGCAACTTCTGTCCCTGCCTCTTCTCTCTGGGCCATATCTCTGCAGCCCAGGGTGTGATGACCTGAGCTGCGGGCAGCCCCCGCTGAATCCCTGGCTCTCCCTCCTGCAGACCCTCCTCTGCCCAGCGCTCAGCCAAGCACTCGCAGCAAAGTCTAGGGAAAAAGTGAGTGGAACCTGAGCACCCCAGTCACCTGCACTAGCCTCTCTTGTGCGTCAAGGGGGACGGTAGAGAGGGTGCCTTTGCTGAAAGGACAGGTACCCACTGTGGGAGTGATTCCTGAGGAACACCTGACCACCCTGAGTTAGGGAGCTGTCCACTCTGTGCGCTAAACTGAGTCAGAAGCCATCCTCTTGCTTTGATGCATTAAACTGGCCCCGAGAAAGAACAGAGTTACTAAGAGAAAGGCCAAAAAAGGAAGTCTGGCAGGGGAGGAGACAGAGGCTCCAGAAACTGACTCTTGGGGGGGGGGGGACATAGAAAGTTCTGGAATAGAAACTGAGAAGTTCTTCTCTACTTTCACTTTTCTCTCTCTCTCCTGCTCATCTCTCCTTTTCTCTCTCTGTCTCTCTGCAGTTTCACCTGGGTGCTCTGAACTCCATCCCTGGCCTCACCCTGAGCCTTTGCACCCTGGGCCTCTCTTGGGACATCCTGCTGACACCTCAGACTCAGCCTGACCCACATGTGCTCTTCCGTGCGCTGTCACAGGAACCCACCAGGCAGAGGCACCTACATAAAGCTGATGAAAAGCGGCTCACGCATCTGTAATCCCATTGGCCAGCAATTGGAAGGCAGGATCAGGGGGCTACAGAAGGTCATGGGGTGTATATAGTAGGCCTTCCCTCTCGGTGGTCTGGCTAGCCAAGTAGGCAAGTGTGGGCTGTCCAGCAAGGTCCAGCAAGGATCCTCCTGGCTCTGCACCCTCAGCACAGGGATGACAGGTGCTGCCTGCATCATCATCTTGGTTGTGTTGTTTTGTTTAGAGGCAAGGCTTCACTCTAATCCAGGCTGACCTGGAACCCATTCATGGCAATCCTCCTACCTCAGTCTCCCAAGTGCTGGGATGAAAGGCATGCGACACCACACCCAGTGAGCTTTGTGTATTTTTGGATCCTTTCAAAGTGTCTGTTTCAGTGGGTTTCTCTATTGTTTTTCTGTTTTCAATTTCATTGATTTCTATTCTTTTTTTTTTCTCTATTGAGACCGATCATGAAGTTAAATATTTTCTTTCCAGGGTGACAGAAACCAACAATTTCAACACAAAGACCCCTAAGCTCACAACATTAAAGCAGCCTTAATACTCACCCACCACGACTCAGGGAACTGAGCAGAAGAGGGGGCGGAAGGATTGTGAGAGCCGTGGTGGGGGAGATTATCAGAGACATGGCACCCCTCAGTAACAACATACTAGGGCCAGGAGAACCTGGCTGAATAATAGGCTATCCATGGTCCCCTGTCACAAGGACTGATCCAGATGACCCATGGAGGAGGATATCCAGCGGATTGGGGATGTGGGGGGGGGGCATCGGGGAACTGGGGCTAACAACTCATTGTTTGACCACTAAATAATGTAACTCATTATGGACAATAAATATATATATTAAAAATATTTTCTTTCCTTTCTGATTATGCCTTTTTTCCCCCCCAGCTTTTCGAGGTAGGGTCTCACTCTAGCCCAGGCTGACCTGGAATTCACTAAAGGCATATGCCACCATGCCCGGCTTGATTGAAACACGAGGCTTGATGCACACATCTGAAAACTACTGGGAGGCCTTATAGGAATTCAGACCTGGACTGTCTTAAGCATTTTGTTTGGTTTTTAAAGATAAATCGCTCTTCTAATATTTTTATTTGAGAGAAAGAGAGCGAACAGGCACGCCTCCTGCCACTACAAATGAACTCCAGATGCATCTGCCACTTTGTTTCCAAGCGCATCTTGCTTTACGGGGTTGCTGGGTGTGAGGCTCTGCAAGCAAGCACCTTTAACTGCTGAGCCATCTCTTCGACCCTTGTTGTTTCTTTATATCTTGCCATAGTTTGCATCTTGACTGACCCCAAAGGTCCATGTGTGGGAAGTTGGGTCCCCAGCGTGGGACTATTGGGAGGTGGGGGAGCCCTTTGGACATGGGGCCTAATGGGAGTGTGCTCTCAAAGGAGATGGTGGGCCCCTGACCTTTCTTCTTGCTCTTTTGAACTCTGGCCATGATATAAGTGGTTTTACCATCTGTCCACCATGATGCACTGCGTCCTTCCAGCCGAACAGCAATGCACATGTCCGCGTAATTATGGATGGGAACCTCTAAAACCACAGAGCACGTAAGCCGTAGCCTTTAGGAGGTAAGGCTGTAAGGCTGTTCTTTCAGCACTGGGAAGCCAGTCCAGGGCCTCTCCGCTCAGTAGAAAAACTGTCAGAATTCTACCGCAAATGGTCAAATCCACCCAAAGTGATGTTTTAGGCAAATTGCCAAATTTTGAGCAGAGATGACCAAAACAGCATACCAGAAGAATAAATGATTCAGAAAACTGAGAAACTCAGGCTGGAGAGATGACTTGGCAGCTGAAGGCACGTGCTTGCAAAGCCTCCCAGCCAGGTGTGATTCTCCAGGACCCACATAAAGCCAGAGGCACAAAGCGGTGCACACGTCTGGAGGGTTTTTTTTGAAGTGGCAGGAGACCCTAGTGTGCTCACTCTCTCTCTTTCTGCTTGCAAATAAATATTTTTAAAAAACTGATAAGCTCATTTTATGCAGTGATTTTCATCTATATGTTTGTTGGAAGTGAGAGATAAACTACCCTATCACTAGCAAACCAACTGAATAAATATATTTTTAAAATCTACAGGATGCCAGGCATGGTGGCGCATGCCTTTAATCCCAGCACTTGGGAGGCAGAGGAAGGAGAATCGCAGAGAGTTCAAGGCCACCCTGAGACTACATAGTGAATTCTAGTCAGACTGGGCTAAAGTGAGACCCTACCTCAAAAAAAAAAAAAAAAGACTACAGGCTGGAGTCTAGCTCAGTGGTAAAGTACTTGTCTAGCAGGTGTGTGATCAATCCATCATACTGTCAAAAAGAAACAAAAATAAAAGTAAAAGCCAGAACTGTCTTATTGTGATTAGAAGTGGGGTATATGGGCTGGAGAGATGGCTCAGTAGTTAAAGGTGCTTGTTTGTAAAGCCTAGTGGCCTCAGTTTGATTCTCCACATAAAGCCACAGGCTTGAAGTGGAGCATGTGTTTGGAGTTTGCTTGTAGGGGCAGGAGGCCCTGGCATGTCCATTCTCTCTCTCTCTGCTTGCAAATAAATAAAAATATTTTTTAAGCCGGGCATGGTGGCGCACACCTTTAATCCCAGCACTCGGGAGGCAGAGGTAGGAGGAGCACCATGAGTTCAAGGCCACCCTGAGACTACATAGTGAATTCCAGGTCAGCCTGGGCTAGAGCGAGACCCTACCTCAAAAAACCAAAAAATATATATATTTTTTAACTATAAACTTTTAAGTCATAGAAGACTACAAGGAGGCTTTTAAAATATATTCTTATCTTATTAGAAAAATGGAATACCTATATTATAGGAAATTAAAAGCTACAGAAGATAGCTTTAATAATTACTGGTAAATTAATAACAAACTATTATATATACTCAATTAATAGATAAGCCTGATATCATGGCACCGGCCTGTAACCTCAGCACTTGAGAGGCTGAGAGATGGAGACGGAGAAATGCCAGGCCAGCCTGGGCTACAGAGCAAGAAGACCCTGTTTCAAAAAAAAAAAGCAAAATAACTAAATTAATTAATTAAAATACACTGTTATCACCCACATCCTTCTAGTTTCAAGGCCTTGGAGAGACTATTCTAGATCTTTCTGGGGCTGTGTTTAGGCAAAGCTCTACCTGATAGTTTTGTTTTGTTTCTTGGTGAAAAGTGAACTTCCTTCTGCTTCCCAGGACTGAATAGCGCTGATGCTCAGCAGTTCTCTGTGTTTATTTTTGCTCCACACGTTGTTCTTCAAACCATTTCCTCTTGTCCCTCAGCAGAGCGGCGCCGGCCCCTCACGTCTGCTGGAGACCCTCCCACAAAGTGTGCCCTTCTCAGGACAAAACAGCCAAGGTCTATCCAAGGGGTGTGAGCCCCATTTCTGTTTGTTTTATTTTTAATCACTTCAAGGCATCCTTTGAGGCATTTTTGAAAGAATTAATTAAATTAATTAATTAAGAGAGTGAGAGAATGGGCACACCAGGGCCTCTTTCCAAGGCAAACAAACACCAAACCTGTGCACCACTTTGTGCATCTGGCTTTATGTGGTTACTAGGGAATTCCACCCAGGCTGACGGGCCTTGCAAGTAGGCACCTTTAACCACTGAGCCATCTTCCCAGCTCCACTTTGAGGATTTTAGGTGGCTGAGAGCAAGGCATACTTTTTCTGTGACACTTTCTCTTTTTTTTTTTTTTTTTTTGTTTTTCGAGGTAGGGTCTCGCTCTAGCCCAGGCTGACCTGGAATTCACTATGTAGTCTCAGGGTGGCCTTGAACTCATGGTGATCCTCCTACCTCTGCCTCCCGAGTGCTGGGATTAAAGGCGTGAGCCACCATACCCGGCTCAGAAGTGGACACTTCTTAAGGGCCACAAGGAACCACACAGTCAGTTCTTGGAACTGGCCTTTGCTCAGCCAGAGAGCCGGAAAACAATGCAGGCTTCTTGACACCTCTAGTTCATCCGGGAAGGGGTGTCACAAAGAACAGGTGAGGGGCCCCAAGGCTCCTGGCAGGGGACATGTCTGGGGACCATGTTCCTCAAGAAGTTCAGGTTCGTAGGAGCTGCTTTTACTCAGGCTGAAAGTCCTAGGAAATTGGGACTCACCTGAGTGGTCACCTTATCTCATTTCTCTCCCTCCTTCCTCCTCCCTCCCTCCCTTCCTTTCCTCCTTCTCTGACTCCCTTCCTCTCTTTCTTCTTTCCTTCCTTCCGCTCTCCTTCCCATTGTTTCCTGTAGCCCAGGCTGTCATGGTTTGCTCCAGGTGTCCCCCACAAACAAATGAATGTGTTTTCAGTGATCATCCTCAGCTGATGGCAGTTGGTGTTTTACAACCTCGCTAGATCTGTTATTAGGGGTGGGCTTACAGGGATTATAAACCAGCTTCCCCTTGCCAGTGTTTGGCACACCTTCCTGCCGCTGTCTGCAGTGCTGTGGCAGAGGTGATGTCCACCCTCTGCTCATGCCATCGTTTTCCCTGCCAGGATGGAGTCTCCCCTCGAGTCCGTAAGCCAAATAAACCCATTCCTCCACAAGCCGCTTTTGTTTGGGTTCTTTCTGCACAGCAACTAGAAAGCTGACTGCAACACTGTTCTTGAACACACTATAGCAGAAGATGAGTTTGAACTTCTGATCCTCCTGCCTTCACCTCCTGAGTGCTGGAATTATAAATGTGGGCCATCATATTGATTTTTGCTGTGCTGGGGATCGAACCCAGGGTCCATGCATGATAGACAAGCACGTTACCAACTGAGCTATCTCTAGCCCGTTTCTTCACGCTTTCCACAAGCCACTTTTAAATATGAGGACACTGCGACCCACTACCTGGGAACGCAAGGGGTAAAGCCATGTTCACCAGAACGAAGGGACAAAGATGCCACACCCTTCTCTTTTACACTGTTTGGAGACAGCCCAGCAGGCCTGGGTCTTAATGTGTTAAAGGAGGCTAATGGAACTTGGAAAAGCCCAGAATGCTCTCGATGAGCTTTTCGACTCCTCACCTTCCAACCCCTTTGCAGTAAGCAGGGTCCAGGCTATCTCAGCAGGGAAATATACAGACATCAATTTAATGTTTTCAAAACTTCACCCCAAAGCCGGGCGTGGTGGCGCTCGCCTTTAATCCCAGCACTCGGGAGGCAGAGGTAGGAGGATTGCTGTGAGTTCAAGACCACCCTGAGACTACATAGTGAATTCCAGGTCAGCCTGGGCTAGAGTGAGACCCTACCTCGAAAAACCAAAAAAAAAAAAAACTACCCCATAACAGAAACTATATAAATATGGAAAGTTGATATAGTTTATGTGAATAGGTCACTAAAATGAATTTTAAAATTTAGACTAGAGCTAGGGTGATTGCTCAGTGGTTAAAGGTTCTTGCTTGCAAAGCCTGTCAGCTTGGGTTCAACTCCCCAGTACCTACTTAAAGTCCGATACACAAAGTGGTACATGTGTCTGGAGTTTATTTGCAGTGACAAGAGGGCCTCGTGCACCCATTCTCTCTCTCTCTCTCTCTCTCTCTCTCTCTCTGCAAATAAACAAAAATATTTTAAGATAAAAATAATTTGCCAATAAAAAAGTTTAAAACTGCCAGGCATGGTGGTTGGTGCACACCTTGAATTCCAGCACTAGGAGTCAGAGATAAGAGGATCACCTTGAGTTTGAGGTCAGCCTGCTCTAGAGTGACTACCTTGAAAATCAAACAAACACAAAAAGAGTTTAAAAATAAAAATAAGGGCTGGAGAGATGTCTCAGCAGTTAAGGCACTTGCCTCCAGTGCCTAAGGCCCCCGGTTCAATTCCCCAGGACCCACATAAGCCAGACCCACGAGGTGGTGGGCCTGGTGCTCTCTCTCTCTCTCTCTCTCTCTCTCTCTCTCTCTCTCTCTCTCTCTCTCTCTCTCCTCTCTCTCTCTCCTTGAAAAATTAATAAATAAAATATTTAAAAATTTTAAAAATCAATTTTAGGTTAATATCACCAGAGAGACAAGGACAGTGAATTGAATGTGTGACAAATACTTCTCCTGAAAACTGTATGACTCAGCTGTCTGAAGTTGCTCTGAGATTTTATTAATGCACAGTTCGCCAATTCAGAGCTTTTTATGACTGGCATCTGGATGGTGAGGACCTGTTAGCACCACGATGAAGAACAGCTGGCCGCTGGCTGATGTCTCCCAGCAGTGAAGAGCAGCTTCATTAACTTAGTGAAGACAATCCTTCCAACAAGCTCGGGAACTTTCTCGGATGCTGCTGCTACTTTGGAATTCCAGCAACTCCAGATTCCCAGGAAACTGAGAATGGAGAGGAAAGAGAGAAGAGGAAAGCAGAGGGAGAGGGAAGGAAGAGAAGGGAAGGGAACCAACGAGTGGCTGTGATATAATGGTGAGAGTATCTGTTGCAGTTACTCTCTCTTTGCTGGAACAAACACCCGACCAAAAGCAGCTTATGAGGGGAAATGGTTTATTTCAGGCTTACAGAATCCAGGGGAAATTCCATCAATGGCAGAAGTTGGGTCACTTCCAGAGCTGCCTAGCAGAGAGATACCAGCAAACAGCCAGCAAACACCAACAGCCAGAGCTCAAAGTGGCTGTGAACACACTTTTAGGGCCGGACTACAAGCTCTGCTCCCAGGGACGCCTCCTCCAGCAGGTTGCGGCTGGAGACTCAAGTGGGAAGCTTAACCTTAATCAGAAATCCCTGAGGCTATGGGGGACATACATTCACATTAATCTGAGCCACTGCCTGGACCACCAAGAGCAGCAGGGTTCAGAAGGAAGATGACAAGTTCCAGGCTAGCCTGGGCTACACAGTGAGATCCTGTCTACGAAGGAAAAAGAAAAGAAAAAGAAAGAAATGGAGGGAGAGAAAGAGAGAGACCAGCCTGGACAAGACAGTGAAACCTCATCTAATAATAAACCTTCATGATATATATATTACATACATGTCACTTTAATCCTGTCATTCACAAAATGGTTTTCTTTCTCTAGAGCTGAGCCAGGGTCACCCGCACCTGTCAACCCTCCGCCCCTCCACTGCCCACTTTCCCGTTTGACACAGTTTATGGACAGACGACTTCTCACCTCGTTGGACTGCACTTTCAGTGGCACACTCGTTGCTTCCAGAAATCTCTCTGAAACTGAGGCAGTTTAGGGGTAACAGAGCCCCCGAAAGTGAACTAAAAGTGGCTGAAGATGAGAGATATCCATGGTTCTTCCTTCTCCTCACAGCTCCACCTTGCTGGAGGCCAGAAATGTCTTCTCTTCTGCAGGAGTTCCCCGTTCCTAGAAGAGATAATCACCCCTCCCAAGATGGACAGCATATAAATGGGTTTATTCCCTTTCTGGAAGCCTGGCGGCACTCAGACACTTGAAGTGAGACTGGACTAACCAACTCGGCCTCCATCCAGTAAATTCCCACTAAATACCCCAACCAGGTTCTCCAGGTAGGCTTTTCCATTTAGTGGGACACCCCTCCTGGGCAGGAGCTCTGCCTACCTTCCTTTTCTTAATCAACTCTTGTCTAAACTTCATCCTCTGTGGTCTGTGAATGTCATATATTGAATTCTTAAGACAAGAACCTGGAGACTAGCTCAGAGGAAGTTTTGTGTCATTGTGAGAGTTAGCACCCTAATTCCTGGGTTATTCACCCCAAAGCAGAGCAAAACTGTCGCTTTCAAAGACACCCCAATTCACATGTCAGAACGGCCAAGAGAAGACTGAGCAAACCCAATATCATAGACTTCTCTTTTTAAAAATATTATAAATTAGTAGGACATGGTGGCACTCGGGAGGCAGAGGTAGGAGGATTGCCGTGAGTTCAAGGCCACCCTGAGACTACATAGTGAATTCCAGGTCAGCCTGGACTAGAGTGAGACCCTTCCTCAAAAACCAAAAAAAAAAAATTATTAATTAAAGTAGGTGTGGTAATGCACACCTTTAATTCCAGCACCTGGGAGGCAGAGGTAGGAGGAGTGCTGTGAGTTCAAGTGCAGCCTGGGCTAGAGTGAAACTCTGCCTTGGCGGGGGGGGGGAGGAGGATATAAATAAATAAATTAATTTAATATATATGTATATATAATTTATGAGAGGGGAAATGAACTCCAGATTTATGTCCCAATTGAGTCTGTTAGGGTGACTGGGCCCCAAAAGTAAAAAAGCAGGAATGTCCTTGGTTTACCTTGTGGTCTCCACTTTGCTAGAGATCAGAGAAGAGTCTGGCTCTCCTTATCTCTAGCCTAAAGGAGTTCCCTAGATCTGGTTTTCCATGAGCAGCCTGAGCCCCTCTCTGGGAAGGAGCATTCCTGGAAGGTTAAAGTCTGATCCTGGCATTGTGGTTGGTCAAGCTTATTAAGACTCCAGAACTTCCTGAGCCGGCCTAGCCCAGACCAATCAGCTTTCTCTCTGGCTCACTGAGGCAGAAGATAGGGACCAACACCATGAGGTTGTAAATATGTCTTCCAGGCGAGGAAAAGGTGGCTGCCAGCTCATCACACCTGAACCCCTGCTCTGCCATGGGCTCTCTCCCCCCTCCTGCCCTCCACACAAAGCTCTCTACACTTATTCCTCTTTCTTTCTCTTAATCTAAGAAATCTAATAAAGTCTCTCTAAACTTTACCCTCTGGTCTATGGATTTTAATTCTTTAAATTCATAAGACAATTTGTTGGTATGTTGGTGTATTGGTATACTGACAAGGAACCCCCAAATTCCCGTGCATCTGGCTTTACATGGGTCCTGGGGAATTGAGCCCAGGCTCTGCAAACAAGTGCCTTGAGCTGGTGAGCCATCTCCGCAGGCCCTCAGAGGTTAAACTTTTTTCTTTTTTTTACAAATGAAACATACAGGGAGACATGGCCGAAAAAGAGAATTTAATGTGGAAAAAAAATGTTTTCTGAGAATTTGGAGACTTCAGTCTCAAGACTTAAGCTCCCTTCACAGGCCCCTTCCCTGAGATCTCTGGAGAGCCTTTCCCAGCCAACACAGGGGTGAAGCTGGTCACACAGCCCCTGTTACCACATGTCACTGTCCCTCCGGTTTCATTCTGACTGTGACCCAGCTCAGGGCCCCAGTGCAGAGCTTCCAGCAGATAAGGCAGGGAGGCCAGATGGGGTCAGAATCCATCATCTTGCAGGGAGCCTGTGTGTTCACGAGTTCCCACTTTAGTTCACTGAATGTGGACAAGACGAGGAGTCATCTGAGGGTGTATGGGGGGAGGGGGTCCTAGAAAAACAATCTTTGTCAAATCTCAAAATAAATATTTAAAAGAAAATAACTGCTGGATCGGGCTAACATACAAGAAATTGCAGTAAATAGTGAAACTTGCCAGCAAATTACAGGAATTTCTCAGTGCGCCATCATGGTTTCCAAAACCAGACAAAATCTTTTTTTTTTTTTTCCAAGCAGTTAATTAATTCCACTGAGTTTCACTCTCGTGTTCCAAGTGCAGGGGCCCAGCCTCCCCTCCGGCCTGCTTCAGCTCCTGCTTCATCTCCTCCAGCACATTGGGCTGGGGGCTGGACATCGCTCACACTTGCAGATGTCTCCATGAACACCTGATGGAACACCAGTGAGAGGCACTGGATGGATATTTGTGGCATGATCATGACAAATGATTTTTCTAATTCAAAATTTTATATAAAGGAGTTGAAAAAACGAGGAATTATCTGTATGTCTGCCATCTAGAGTCGTCAAGTAACACTTTGTCATATTGGTTTTATCTACTTTTTTGAAGACAGGGTCTTGCTCTGAATCCTAGGCTGGCCTCAAACTTGCAATCCTCCTGCCTCAGCTTCTCAAGTGCTGGGGTTAGGGGGAATGTGCCACCAAACCTGGCTTCTTATTGAGTCCTCCTGCTTTTCTGCTGAATTGTGTAAAATTGATTTGCAGACATTCTAATATATCACACCAAGATACATACACACGTATCACTAAAACTGCATCTACAGCCCCGCATGGTGGTGATGGCACACGCCTTTAATCCCAGCACTTGGGAGGCAGAGGTAGGAGGATCACTGAGAGTTCGAGGCCATCTGAGACTACATAGCGAATTCCAGGTTAGCCTGGGCTAGAGGAAGACCCTACCTTAAAAAAACAGAAAAAAGAAAAAAGACCAAAACAAGCAAACAAAATAAACCCCCGCATCTATATAACCAGAGTTCATTGACCAACAAAGAATCTAGCAATTCTTTTTAAAACATATTTATTTATTTATTTATTTGCAAGTTGAGAGAGTGCATGAATGGATGTACGAGGGCTTCTAGCCACTGCAAACTCCAGAAGCATGCGCTGGAACCAAACCCCAGAAGAACTGTGAAGGAAAGGCCCATGGAGGCTGTGGTGAAGAGGCATTTGCAGAATGTTCCATTGGATGTATCAGAGGAGGCAGGGCCACAGGGGAGGCCACAGGAGGGGACAGCAGGGTGGGCTTCAAATCTGCTACTCAGGTGCTGGGGAGATAATTCTGTCAGGAAAGTGCCTGCTTCGCCAGCATGAAGGCCTGAGTTTGATCCCCAAAACCCATGTGAAAATGCCAAGCATGCTGTGTGCTTATCCTTGTGCTGGGGACGCCGAGACAGGAGGATTCCTGGGACTCCCTGGACCGCTAATCTAGCCTAGGTGACAAGAGACCCTGACGCAAAAAAGATGAATGGCATGGCTGGGGAGACAGCTCAGTGGTTAAAAGCACTTGCTTGCAAAACTTGCCAGCCTGGGTTCAAGTCCCCAGCACCCATGTAAAGCTGGATGCAAAAAGTGGTGAATGCATTTGGTGTTTGTTTGCAGTGGCAAGAGACCCTGGTACAGCCAACACTAACTAAAATAATTAACATATGAGAAGCAAATAAAAAACCCATAGAATCTCTCTCTTTTTTTTAAGTGGGGCCGGAGAGATGGTTAAAGGTGCTTGCCTGCAAAGCCTAACAGCTTGGGTTCGATTCTCCAGCACCCACATAAAGCCGGATGGACAAAGTGGTGCATGTGTCTGGAGTTTATTTGCAGCAGCAGGAGGCACTGGCGAGGACATTCTCTCTCTCTCAAATAAATTTCTGTTTTTTAAAGGTGGATAGTGTTGATGAGAAACAACCCGTGAGGCTGTCCTCTGGCTTCCACACGTACCTGAGCGCAAGTGCTCACGCACGCACGCACATGGCCTGCCTGGATCGGTCCTCTGTGAAGGCCATCCAGGTGCTGGTGAGCCAGGCTCCAAAAGCAGCTGGGGCAGAATTCCTAGAGGAGTTGGGGTTTCTTCGTGGCTCCTCCAGACCACTCAGAGGTCAAGGAGTGCAAGGAAGCAAAGGAGCTCTCAGAAGGCAAGTTTCACTGCATTCATTGGCCCTGGGCTGACCACAGAGGTGTGTGTGAGACACCCTCAGCTCTGACGTCTCCGGGGACATGGGGCGACCAGCTCTGGGAACCAGAGAAGTCCTAATTTAGAAAATATCCAGTGATTTGCCCTCAGTCCTTGAACCCTCCACCTCACGGTCTCTTGCTGTATTGCGGCCATCTTCCAAGTTCAGTTCATGTATGTCACGGTCATGAATGTCCCAGATGACGTGGGGAACTGACCAGCTTGGAAACCCGCCACATGAAATCATTCATTCATTCATTCATCTAGTATTCAGGTCATCATTCATTCAGCAAGTACTCAGGAGGTCCCAGCAACAGAGACCCAGCAGTGGCTTTCAGATCTCCTCAGTCCCGAGGCTTAAATTGAGAATGTTACATCTCCAAACTCTTGAATAAGCAATCCCAAGAACACTGTGGTTCTCAGAAAACCAGGTTCCCTCCCTTAATTTTTCAATCATTTTGAGATTTGATAATAAAATCTATTTGCAAAACAAATGATCACGGGGAGAAACGGAAAACCCATAGAAACCAAAAATCAAACTGGGAGGCAAGAACAGATAATACAGGTGTTGACTACAATCTGCTGACAGCCTCGCTGGAGTTCCTCCTTTGTCATCACTCGGCAAATGGGAGATAGTAGAGACAATAATCATGCTCACTTTACTGGTGATAGCTTTAAAATCAAATTTATCTGTACAAAATTTGAAAAAAAAATTCTGTAAGTTTTACAACAACAAAAACAACTTGGGACTGGGAAAACAGTTCAGTCAGTACTTGCCTTGTAAGCAAGCATAAGGACCCGAGTTCAATCCCCAGTACCCACATAAAACATGCCATGCATATTTGTGATGTCAGCGCTGAGGTGAGACATGTGCATCCCTGGAGCTCACCAATCAGCCAGCCTGGCCTAATGGGTGAGCACCAGCTAATGAGGGACCCTCTCAAATACAGAGGACATCGATGCTCAAGAGGAACACCTGAGGTTGTCCTCTGGCCTCCACATGCAGGTACACACACACACACACACACACACACACACACACACACGCACGCACGCACGCACGCACGCACGCACGCACGCACGTGCACACACACACACAGTCTCTGGTCCATTTCCCCACCTAAGTTCATCTAGAGTTAACACTCTTCACTTTCAGTTAGCTCTTTTTCTAGAATGTACTGAATAACCATACCAAGCAGCCTCTTGATTCCTATTTTAGCTTATCCACTGATGCCCACTGATGGAGTGTGAAGCCTCGGTCCCTCACCTTTCAGGATGACATTTGGATGGTCACACTGCCTCCTGAATCTGCGCTGGTTGGAACCAGTGTCTCTTCACCCCCATCCCTGCTCCCATGACTCCTCCAGCCCACCTGGTCACCCAGGTACCCTAGGAGCCAGTCTTCTCACTGCCCAGCACCCTCTCAGCCTCACAGGAACTGTCCTTAATCCTCACTGAATCAAGATTCCTGACTTCAATAGTCTGTAGACATGTTGTTCATCATGAAAGCAATCTGTAGCTATCATCACATTTTTCTCTCTGCTGTTACTGTATTGAGTGGCTGCTTGATTTGCTATTAGGCTCGTGGCTCTGGAAGCCCAGGAGCATGTCACTAGCATCTGCCCAGCTTCTGACCAGGGCCATGTGCTTATCCGTGCATGGTGCAGAAGAACAAGGGGGTCTGTGCAGAGCGCCATGGTGCAGAGAAAGTGAGAGTGAGCCACTCTTGCAAGAGGGTAGAGCCCCATGAGCTAATGATCTCTTAAAAGACCCCAAATCTCTCTACACTGGTCCATTGAGGACCAGGCTTCAGCTTTCTACATGAGTTCTGGTGGGGCCACACCATAATCACATCATAACACTTGTGTCATTTTATTTCTATTTCTTTTTCCTTTCCTTTCTTCTCTTTCATTTATTTTGAGATTCAGTCTCACTTTAGCCTAGGCTGACCTGGATCTCATCCTGTAGTTCCAGGCTGGTCTCAAACTCAGTGATCCTCCTACATCTGCCTCCCCAGTGCTGGAATTAAAGGTGTGTACCACCATACCAGGTCTGAATTATAGTTGTAATAATATTAATTTTTTTGGGGGGGGGGACTGGAGAGATGGCTCAACTGTTAAGGCACTTGCCTACAAAGCCCAATGACTCAGGTTCAATTCCCCAGTACCCATATAAAGCCAGATGCAAAGTGGTGCATGCATCTGGAGTTCATTTTCAGCAGCTGGAGGCCCTGGCGCTCCTATTCTCTCCTGCTCTGTCTCTTCTATCTCTGTTTGCAAATAAATAATTTTAAAATATTTGTATTTATTTGAGAGAGAGAGAGAGAGAGAGGAGGAGGAGGAGGAGGAGGAGGAGGAGAGAAGAGAGAGGATGAGAGAGAATGAATGGATGCACACCAGGGCCTCCAGCCACTGCAAACAACTTCAGGTGCATGCACCACTTTGTGCATCTGGCTTTACGTGGGTCCTGGAAAAATTGAACCATGGCTGACAGGTTTATGAGCAAGTGCCTTTACCTGGTGAGCCAATGCTCCAGCCCTCATTCTTTTTCTATTATTTACCTACTTATTTATTTATTTTGCAAGCAAAGAGAGATAGAAAAGAGACAGAGAATGGCCAGGGCCTCCAGCCACTGCAAAAAAAAACTCCAGATGCATGCACCTCTTTGTGCATCTGGCTTTATGTGGGTATTGGGGAATTAAATCCAGGTCATCAGGCTTTGCAGGCAAGTTCCATAACTGCTGAGCCATCTCTCCAGCCATATATATTTTTTTTTCTACTTCTTTACCCTTTTTGAGACACACTTCACCTACTATCCTATTCACCTTTTGTGAATTGTGCTGCTCAATAGCTATAATGTAGTCATGAAGACGCTATTATGACTAGATTTTAGACTATTTCTGTTGTCTCCTTTGAGTGTTCCCTTCTCCTTTGGAAATTTGACCATGTATTTTTTGCTAAAAAAAAAAAAATTTAAGAACTTATCTAAACCCAAATGGTGTGAGCAGATGGAGATGGCACAGAAAGAAATGAAATCTTTGGGCCAAAACTGCTGCCCGTTCAGCTGCAATTATCTGAGAGATTACAACTATTGAGTTTGAGCCAGTCAATCTTCATTGGGACAGCAGGAAGAATGTGGTCTCTTTTTGAAGTCAGGGGCCTGGATGCTGGAGGAGGTTTTCTTCAAAATTGACTTTATTCCCTCCTGGATTAACAAATTGATAGCCCACCTGGTACTATGGAGTATAACAAATACAGGAAGAGAGGGTCATTGGATTTGCAACGTGGTTTTATTTTCTGGAAATGGCCATGGGCAGTGTGAAGCAGGGTTGTTGGGATGCACTGTGTGGAGGCCCATGGAGCCATGAGAATGAACCTTGGGTTGCAGTGAAAAACCAGTGCAGATGCCAGGATTATGGGAGAGCTGCCAGCCTGGGATGCATTGTTCCTGGGGCTGTGAGAAACCCAGCTGAAGGGGAAGAATTTGAACCCCACAGACTCATTACTGGTTAGAATTATTAGACTTGGAGTCACAGAATTTATTTGCCCTGTTTGTTGTAAACCATGTATTGGCTCAATTTTACTTTGCTATGCTCAATGCTATCTTTTGTAGTGTATTTATTCTGTACCATTATGGGTTTTTTGTTTTTGTTTTACCATTCAGTTAAAAGACCTTGGACTAACTGGGCATGGTGGCGCATGCCTTTAATCCCAGCACTCGGGAGGTAGAGGTAGGAGGATTGCCATGAGTTCAAGGCCACCCTGAGACTACACAGTGAATTCCAGGTCAGCCTGGACTAGAATGAGACCCTACCTCAAAAAACAACAACAACAAAAAAAAAAAGACCTTGGACTACAGGGATGCTTGAACAGTGTTGGGATAAAAACTATGGGGACTTTTAAAGTTGGACTGAATGCATTGCATTTTACATCATGGATGGTTACCAGTTTATGGGGGTCATGGATGGAATGTGATTTGATTTATGTCCCCCACAAAGCTATGTATTCTGAATGCTTGATTAAAGCTGATGGCAATTTGGGAATTAGTCTTCTGGAGAGGGTGTGTTGCTGGGGGTGGGCTTACGGGTGTTAAAGCCAGCTTCCTTTTGCCAGTGTCTCCATCTGATGTTGACCAGGAGGCGATGTCCATCCTCTGCTCATGCCATTATTTTCCCTGTCATCATGGAGCTTCCCTTTGAGTCTGTAAGCCACCATCAACGCTTTCCTCCCATCAGCTGCTTTTAGTTGGGTGCTCTGTGGCAGCAATAAGAAGCTAACACAACAGAGACCTTGCCTCAAACAAGAAGGAGAGGACCAGCCCCCCAAGTATTACCCTGTTCTCCGTACATGAACTGTGGCACACTTGTGTCCACACCCACGTATCACCATACTCATATTCTTTTCACTTCCAAGCACAGAGTGAATGAATATGTCAAGATCTCTGCCACATTTGTTTAAACACTGAAGGTGATGTCAGAATGAATACTGAGATGCAAAGGACCTGCTGTCCAACTGACGCTGAGAACAAGAATGCCTACATGGCTATTGAAAATGAACAGTACTGGGCTAGAGATATGGCTCAGCAGTTAAGGTGCTTGCCTACAAAACCTAAGGACCTGGGTTTGGTTCCCCAGTAACCCACGTAATGCCAGACGCAGAGGGTGGCGTATGCATTTGGAGTTTGTTTGCAATGGCTAGAGGCCCTGGTCTCTATCTGTCTCTCTCTCTCTCACAAACAAATAAACAAACAAACAAACAGTATCAAGAATTTGATTTTTAGACATTATTTTAATTAAAAACACTGTTCTGTACAAATATACAGATCTTAAACTGTAACATTAAAATAGAATCCAAGAATGCAATAATGTTGGCCTCATAATAATGCTCCCTAGACTGAGACAGACCTGGCAGATCTAGACATAGGATCTTTAGGACACAAGGAGCAAAAGATTGTCCAAGTCATCATCAGTAGATTCCTTTGAAAAGAGACGAAGTACACAGTCACCAAAAGGGGAAACAGACAGCAAGTTGGATGGTCCTGCCTACGTTGTACAGTGTCTTCAAAGACACCACACAAGCAAGAGGATAGTGTAAATGTCACAAGTAGAATAGAGCTTTCTCAGACTTCTAGCAATGATTTTATATCTGATATATACACATACTTAAATTTAATTAGGCCAATATGCTTGCATTTGTTATAAAATGATAATCTATCATGGTATAAACTTACTATATACTTTGAACTAAAAGGATTAACTAAATATAGAAATAAGTGAGGAATCTAAAATAAACTATAAGTTCCAAGTCAAATTAGGTTATAAGTTCCATGGAACAAGAGTGGGCAGGAAACTGGTACAAGCCAGTCTCTACTTCCACTCCAAGAGAAACTCTTACATAAGTAGAGCTCCTCCTTTGCCTCACAAGTCCTGCAGCTAACCCACAAGTCTACTGCAGTGAGTGCAGAGCACAGCTGTGTAGACCATGGCAGGTTGCTCGCCCCCACTCCCTTACGGGAACCCCCCCCCAGTGCTCCTCCTGAGCCTCTGCAGAAGGTCCAAGCAGCCAGGACCTGTGACACCACTGCTACAGAGATGGCAGGACAGATGGCAGTGCTGCCGCACATCCCTAATGACCAGAAACAGCAGTTGCATCTGAAGAGTTATTTGCTGCTCAAATGAAGTCCCTCAGGCACCAGGCTGGAGCCCACATGTTGACAGCACCTATTGTCAACACCTCCAGCCAACAAGCAGAGCTCATGTGTCCAGGTTAATCCTCTTGGGCCGAAGTGGGTAGCACTTGCTCTGGGCACAGTCCTGAGGGTGTTTTCTTTTCAGAACCACGTTGGAGCTTTTCCTCGAAGCAGTCTCTGAGGGAGGCGTGGTTTCTAATGGGGACACAGGCCTCTCAGGCTGGGTGTTGGGTTTCCCATAGCAACCAGCAAAGACTTCCTGGTGGATACTCTGCATATGGAGGACCGGCTGCATCTTTAAGACTTGGGAAAATCCATTGCCCTGTTCAATTAGTGCAGGCAAAGCCTGGAAAAACAAAAAAGCTCTTAGGTTTCCTTTCCAGCTGAACGGGGATCATAAATAGGACACGATGTCTTCATTCCTGGGCTCAAGGCTCTTGCTGACACCTAGCTTCCTGGGTCATGGATATTTAACTTAACCTTTCAAATACCAGCTTACACTGAGGAATTTAACTAAAAGCTAAGACTAAAAAGATACATTCTGTTCTCACAGCTACAGAGTTCGTGTCTGAAATTCCACCAGAAACCAGGCATCAAGAGCAGGGATCAACATGCTTGTTGACATGAAATATTTTAGACTCTGGAGGAAGGGGGTCATTGCACCTCTGTCATAAGAATTCCACCTCAAGCAGGCACAGTGGCTCATGTCTGTATGTCCAGATACTTAGGAGGCTGAGGCAAGAGAAAGCCATCCTTGAGGCCAGCCTGGGCAACACAGAGAGACTCTCCCTCCCTCCAGGATACCCCCCCAAAAAAGACAAAAGAATATAATTTCATTGTTATAACATGAAAGAAACAAGTAGATGAATGAATATTGCTACTTTCCAATAAAATTTAATGCACAAAAATAGGAGGTGGGTTGGATGCTTGACTCCAGGCTGCCCACTAGGAGTCAAGGACACAAGAAGAACACACTGTGGAGTCAAGAACCACAAAAAAGCATCAAAGAAATAAAAATCAGGATAATTCCGCTTGAGGCGGAATATGAGGATCCAATGAGGCAATAAATGTAAAACAGGCAGATGATGCGTACGTGACTCATACCACATGCTCAATAAATGTAAGCTACAGTATTATCCAAACTACCTGCTGGAGCCCAAATATATGCAGCCTCTAAAGAAGCTAGGGGTCATTCTTGGTGCCTGGTGACTGACTCTAACGTTATTGTTGCTGAACAAAGTCATTAATGATCTATTTTTTTTAATATTTTATTATTTTATTTATTCACTTGAGAGAGAGAGAGAGAGAGAGAGAGAGAGAGAGAGAGAGAGAGAGAGAGAGAGAGAGAGAGAGAGAGAGAGAGAGAGCGCGCACCAGGGCCACCACCTTGTGGGTCTGGCTTATGTGGATACTGGGGAATTGAACTCAGAGCCTTAGGCACTGGAGGCAAGTGCCTTAACAGCTGAGCCATCCCTCCAGCCCCTAATGATCTATTTTTAAAACTCCTAAGAAGTCCTACTATAGTGCACCAAAACACACAGATCCTGAGATCAAGTACCTAGCGCACACCGTTTTTCATTATATGTATATATTTTTAAGCTGTAGCTGTTACCTTCATGATTTCATTGATTTTCTTAGCTAAGCCTTCTCCTCGGTATTTCAACTTTTCCATATGAGAAGCTGCAAACAAGCAATGAAACCATATTTTAGCGTTTTTCTTTTTCTAACAGCACCATGAAAGGAATTCACACACTATCCAGAAGAATCTTCTACTAGGATCACTCACCTTAGCTTGGTTCTTATCAGGGTCTTCGTAGCCTGTTACGACAGATGTGAGAAGACCTGAGCGCAAGGAAGAGCCTGTACACCAGCTACAAGGCAGGACTCTGAGCAGCCCCAGTGCTTTGCCCCAGAAGAGCGTCCTTCTCAGGGTTGGGCTGATGATCAGCTCAGCCAGGAATAGCACTGTCTCCCCAGCATGAGGCTGACAAGACCTGAGGTGGATCTCCAACACCCAAAAAGTTGGGCATGATATTAACAATGCTTGTCTCATTTAACCTATGCTGATCTCACCCTCTGTTGAATGTCTTATTTTTGAGAAGGCAGTGAGAATCATAGACAAACCAATTCCACCAACAAGACCAAAGATGACAGCTGACTCCCCGGCAGGAGATGAACCACCCTAACACATCAGCTGGGGCCCACAGAGGAAGGGGAGAGATGAACAAGAGTACTGCTCCCACAGCAAGCCTGACCAACCTGCGCCAGGATGATGGAGACAGACACCAAAGAGACTCAAATGTTCCAAAGCAGAAACCCAGAGGCCACTAAGAGCTCAATACTAAAGCAGACTTAAAGCTCACCTACCATGGCCCAGGAACTTTTTGGAAAAGGGGGCAGAAAGATTGTAAGAGCCGTGTGATGGGAATACCGTGAGGCAAGGTGAAAGGAGAGGACCAGGACCAACACCTCAGGTTGTCCTCTGACCTTGACATGTGGGCTGTGGTATGTGCCCCCCCAACATATTATATGCACACAATCATTTAAACAGTAAGTCAATATTAAACTACTGTTATAAATTTAAGACATTTAATTGTAATCTCCAGGAAAATTACTAGAAATTATTCAGAAAACAAAAGAAGCAGAATATAAAAGGATTGATTAAAAAAAAAAAACAAAAAAGCAGAAATGAACAAGAACAAAAAAGGATCATACAAACAAAAAACAGATTGTAAATGGCAGAAAGTCCTTACATGTCAGTCATTATTTTAAATATAAATTGAGTTAAACATTGCATTTAAACAGCAGAAATTGGCAAATGAGTCACAATCTATGCAATGCAGAGCATCTATAGGAATCTTACTGGAGACCCACAGACAGGAAAAGGTCGGTGAAAGGAAGGACCAGAATGTTCCACAGTGATCACATGTGGGGCACTTACGCTAAGACAACAGAGTTAAGTCACAGACTTTACAAGAACTGGGACGGTGCTTAGTGGTAAAGCACTTGCCTGCCATGTGTGAGGCCCTGGATTTGAACCCCTGTCTTAAGAAAATGTTACAAGATAATATATTAAAGAGCCAATCCATCCAGAAGATCCAACTATAAACATTTACACTAAACAGGATTCCAAAGTACACAACATAAAGTTGACAAAACTGAAAAAGTGTTACAGTAACTCCCCATGTGGGATACAGGATAGATCGCGCAGACAACATCACAAAACAACTCTGCTAGCACGCACAGAACACCCCGGCAGCAGCAGTCATGTGTCATCAGCCATACACGGGAAAGGAATATCGTGTGTTACCATGTGGCTGGAGCTTGACGACATTCTGCAGAGTGGAGGAAGTCACACACAGAGGGCACACACTCTGCAATTCCACGTACGTGAACTATCCAAAGGGTTAGCAAGCAGACAGGGCCTGGGAAGGATGCGGGCTTCCTGTCTGGATGACAACGCTGTTCTGGCCCTCGCTGGGCAGCACACACTAGGGATCTACTATATCACTGGAGGGTTCCTTTAACATGGGCAACTTGACAAATGTGCTGCTTGCTCTACCACCACAGAAGTCAGCGTCCACCTGCCCAATAGCTTCCAGGAGAGCCTGAAGGTCCTCCTGCTGTAACCCCTCTCACTCTGAATGCCCCCCTCCGGCAGTACCCCCTCTGCAGCCCTCTCCCACTCTGCACTGGGGTGCTCCACAGGACCAGTGATTTCAGTCAAGTAACAACTTTCACTTCCAAAACTAAGTTAATGAAGACTACCACTTCTGTCTTGGGTGTTCTCACTCCCTCTCGCGTGCCCTGGGAGAAGTAAGCTGCCAAGCAACCAGAAGCTAACAGGTACATGTGAGGAACTACAGCTCTGTTACCTGGTTAATAACCTCAAAAGTCACAAGTCATAACAAATACTTAGGTATCAACATGAAAACAATGTTTTCAAATGAACATATTTAAACCTATCCTAGGTGGAAATTAAAAATCTTAGCGAGTGTCTATAGTTTGGATCTAGAATGTTTTCCAAAGACTGATGTGTTATAGGGCTTGGCCTCCAGGGAGGGAGGGAGGCGCCTGTGGGGGTCTGCCCTCAGAGAGCGGAGGATCCCTAGCTCCTCCTTCACTGTGAACTCAGGGTTGAGCATCAGCTCCTCTCCACATGCTCGCTGCCCAAGCATGTAAGTGGGACTTAGCTCTGGGTCTGACCATCACAGAGACTCCCACAGCTGAGCATGCCATCTCATGTTCTCAAGGTGGGATGCACAGCTAGGACATTCTGCAGTCATACCTTCCCTGTACACTTCCCTTCCCTTCCCACAAATGGCCTCTAGAGGGCAGTAAGGAGGCCAGTGAGAAGCAGGGTTAGTCTCATTTCTCTTTCAGAATTTGTCTGGGAACCAAAATGCTTTCTCTGATCTGGAACCCAGTTCCCGACATAGCACGAGCTCAACAGTCTGGGCTCAGCCAGGCTATGGTAGCCTGTGCCTCTTTCACCAAGAGGGTGAAGTGGATCCACAAGGAGTTGGTTCCTTAAAGGGGGATTTGGTGCCAGATGAACTGGGGAGTGCAGGGTAGGAGGTGGGTGGCAGAGGGTATGTTACAACAAAACAGGGGAATAAATCAAGAAACAGGAGAAAATAGGAACCAGGAAACGTGATCCACACTGAGGGAGGTACAGGAAATCGCCAGGACAAAGAAGAAAGGGCAGACAGGAAGAAGTATCTCCGCAAGCAATGCCAGTCCAGACCTGGGTAGGAAGGTAGAGGCTCCCAGAGAGGGAGTTAAAAAATGGATTAGGGGACAGGAGAGATGGCTCAGCAATTAAGGCACTTGCCTGTTTGACTTCCCAGCACCCACATAGAGCCAGGTGCACAGAGTAGTGCATGGAGTTTGTTTGTAATGGCTAGAGTCTCTGGCACTCTTATTCTCCCCCCACACTTGCAAATAAATAAATAATGTATTAAAAATGGGTTTGATAGATAACATCTGAGGAATTGTACAGTTCTGGGAATCAGTGACAAACACAACAGAAAAGAAATAGAGAACTAAAGCAACTATCATTCTGGAAGGGGGGCAGGGAGCTGTCAAGAAAGGATGTCCTCATGGTAACGACTACCTGACTCAGACTGAAGCACATGTGTCGTCAGAACAAGGTTGAACAGTGAGTCTGTTTACTAATATGCCTATGAAAGGCAAGAGGGTTTTTTTAGGGGGGGGGGGAATACAACATGACATTTCTCTACTTATTTCTGTATGAACTGGTATAGTTACACACATGCCCAACCAATCTTATGCACTGTTAGTAACTCTAAGCAAGCAGCTTTCACTGGCATCCTTTATACTTAGCCCGAGAAGGGAACCTACCATTCAATAGTGAGAACTCACATCTTCTAGAATCCAAAGTGTGAACTATTTTAAATTTATATGTATCTTTCTAAAATAACATTTTACCAGGAATTATACTACCCTCCTAAGAATGTACAGTAATAAATGGCCAAAAGTTAGCTCCAACTTAATAAAAGTCTCTTGAAATAAAAATTATACCTTGTAAAGAATTAATAGAATCCTAGAGTTGTGTTTTAACTATCAATCTATAATTTCCCCTTTTTCTTAAGTAAATTGAGTCTTCTGCATTGAAAATTTAGCAGTAGTAGCTATTTTTGGAATATAACCAAAGAAGTACTTTTTAAAAATGGGAAAAACACATAATTAAAAATGACCACTAAAAGCTAGACAAGGTGACACACCCTTGTAATCTGGAAGCAAGAGGATCACAAGCTCTAGGCAGGACCCTGTCTCAAAACTTACTAAACCACACCCTCCTAGGCCATTGCAGAATAGGTGGCAGGAAGAATGTCAGGTAAAAAAAGGGAAGGAGTGCTCTGCAATACTGTCTTTCAGACATAAAGTGGGCATGACATTCAGGGGCTCATTGTAGCTGATACTTCTTACATAAAACCTGCGTAGTAAGAGGAAAAAAAATGAAAAGAAAAATTCAAACAAAATCAAGATGACACCAAAACAGAAGAGGATTCAGTAGAAGGGGCAGGGGAGTGGGGACAGAGGAGGATGGTGAAAGGAGACCAGGGTACATTGTGCATATGCATGCAGGATGTCAATATAAAGTTCTCAGCAGTTAAGGTGCTTGCTTGCAAAGCAGCAATAGCCTGGCTTTGACTCCCCAGGACCCATGTAAAGGCAGTGGTGTGTGTGTCTGGGGTTTATTTCCAGCAGCTAGAGGCCCTGGTGCACCCATACTTGCTCTCTGTTTGCTTCGAAGACATCTGAAGTTTAAAAAAACAAAGACTACACAAGCAAAAAACCCTCACTAAATAAGTTTTATGCTGTTTATTGATGCATCAAAATCATTTTCCAACATTAAAACCTGCTCTCTCTCTCTCTCCATATATATAAATTTTCACTCCCTCACTCTAGATTAGTTTGCCATGTTTTCTGACTGAAAGTGCTCCTGATACTTGAGCATCTGACTGAGGAATTTCAGCTGGTCCAGGCCCTGTGGAGATGGGACAGGCTCCCTATAGAGCAGCCTGGACAGGAGTGTTTTCATGGCCCCACTACTGACCTCGTCTCCATGCTTAGGGACACAGACTACTTTCCGTGATGTCCTTAAACATCGTACAGAACTCATGTGCATCTGTCTTGTAGACAGCTTCACGATGCTGGGATGAACATCCAAACCAGACACAGATTATGGGAGGAAGGGGTTTATTTTAGGCTCACAGGTTAAGGGGGAAGTCCCATCAGTGGTGGGAGAAGTTGCTTCCATATATCCAAGCAGAGAGAACCAACTAAACAGCGAGCAAAACCAAAAGCAGCAAGCACTAACAGGCAGCAAGCAGCAGGACGCCGCCAGAGCTCAGACTGCTCTGTATACCTTGGGTTGGAAATCAGATCTGCCCCCACACTTAGGGGCTGAACCCTAGGATCCACCCTCAGTGAGATCTCCTCCAGACAGGTGCTTTAATAAAACACCTGAGTCTGCAGGGGATATACATTCAAATCACCACAATGGGATATGGGCTAAATTTTTTTCATTATATGTGGTATCTCAGTTACATGTAAAGCTAAAAAGGACCTTATAGAGTAGCCTAGAAACTTGTCCATTTATGATACCAGTTACATTTTTTTCAAGGAGAAATACATTTCAAATTCCAAAGCTCAACCATATATATGAACATTGAAACACAACTATCTGTAAGTGGGTGGCTACCTGAAACTATTGTAGCAGCAGGTTAAATAAGGCAGCATTAGAAAGAGGAAATGCCTATAAGTCCTCTCATGTGGGGTCAGCACAGAATTCAAAGTATTTAAGTTTACTGCAGAAAACTCGAAAGAGCTCCTGGCCGTCCCTACATGTTTAGTGGAGGACAGGAAAAAATATTAACTCCAAGGGCTTTTTAAAAAGGAGGTAATATGAAAGTAATTAGTCAGCATGATAAAAGGTTGTTACTGACAAGTGAAAACCACATCTTATTGGTAGACAGCTAATCAGTAGATAGTTGCAAAGATATTAAGAAAAAGTTTGCTCTTAAAAAGTGGAAGTTAGCTGGGCATGGTGGCACAGGCCTTAATCCCAGCACTCGGGAGGCAGAGGTAGGAGAATCACTGTGAGTTCAAGGCCACCCTGAGACTACATAGTGAATTCCAGGTCAGCCTGGGCTAGAGTGAGACCCTACCTCAAAAAATCAAAAAACCAAAAAGTGGAAGTTAGGCACCACTGAGAACAGTCTTCCTAAAACACAGAGAAATGAAAAAGTGGAAATGAAAGGTTGAGCAATCAGCCTCGTCTGTTTTCAGGTCAATGCACTGCCTAAGCCAGGAAGCGTGCGCTCCCACAGCCTGCACAAACTCAGAAACTCAGCAAAATGCACCAGCGATTGCTTCCTTTCTGCCTCCATGCATTTATGAGCACAAGGAAGCAAGCAAGCTCACACTGCTCTGTCTCACTGCTACTGGTTTCTGAAGAGGTAACTAATGCCACGAATTAGAGCCACAAAGGGAAAACATTCCTGGTGAAAATGAAAACAAAACTTCGCAGTGCCTTTTTCTTTTCTGTGATACAATAGATTGGAGAGATGCAGAGCCACCTGCTCTCCTCCCACCACCTGCTCTGCCCCACTCCCCTCAGTTCTGCTTCTCTTCTTTCATGAGTACTCATTCTGACTTAGGAGCTTTGCCAGATAAGTTCTTTCCTATTATCACCACTACAGAAAAGGCTTTCCTACCATCCAAACACACCATCACAGCCCTGGTGGTTCCGCTATTGTTGTGACATTTCTTCTCCCAGTAAAAGGCAACTCCACAGACCAATAGCTTTGTGCTGTGCCATTGTATCCTCCACCCCGAGGCAGACCTGGCAGCCAGCAGACACTCAGCGTGTGCACACAGGAGCTGACGATGCAGCACAGAGGCACAGCACCTGGGTTTAAGCCCCTGCACTGGAGGGATAGGTGGATAAGAGCAGCAGAAGTAGACTTGGTAATAGCAGCTTGGAATGTTTTCAAGACAAAATCTGCATAGTCGCTGGTAAATAAGACAGGTGTCGCCCACGGGTCACACTGACCACTGGCCAACCCAGGGGTTTGTGCTTTAAATTGTTTTTTATGCTTCCTAATATTGTTGAAATTCACGTGTCAGTTATATCATTACTAAAAGTTACAGTATGAAAAGTCAGAGTGTACCTCAAATATCAAACGTGGCAGAATCAACAGCTTATCAGCTGGTAAAGAAAGTTGCGGAGGGCTAAGAATCCAGAGAGGAGTTGTCACCAACAGTAGATGTAAGGTGGGCAGATTGGAAGGGAAGACATAAAGCATCTCTATTTCAGATAACATGATCTCTGAAGTAGAAAATCCTAAAGAGATGGATGTGGTGGTGCACAACTATAATCCCAGCACTTGGGAGGCTGAGGTGGGAGGGTGGCCATGAGTTCGAGGCCAGTCTGGGACTACAAAGTGAGTTTCAGGTCAGCCAGGCTAGAGTGAAACCCTATCCTCATTAATCAAGAAAAGAGGGCTGGAGAGATAGCTCCGTAGTTAAGGCACTCTCCTACAAAACCTAACGACCCAAGTTCAATTCCCCAGTGCCCACATAAAGCCAGATGCATAAGGTGGTACATGCATCTCTCTCTCTCTCTCTCTCTCT
>PVHP010016070.1:0-36471 GCA_004024765.1 Zapus hudsonius | reverse complement strand
AGAGAGAGAGAGAGAGAGAGAGAGAGAGAGAGAGAGAGAGAGAGAGAGAGAGAAAGAGAGAGAGAAAGAGAGAGAGCACAATGGCCTTTTACCACAGCAAATGCACCCCAGGTGCATGTGCTTTCTTATGTGGGTACTGGGGATTTGAACCTGGGCTGAACCCAAGCCACAGGCTTTTCCACACAAGCACCATTCACCTCTGAGTCATTGTCTCTAGTCCCCTCCCCCCCCTTTTTAAATCTGAGACAGGGTCTCCCTATGGAGCCCAGGCCAGCCTTGAATTAGTGATCTTTGCTTAACCTCCTGAGAGCTGGGATTATAAATATGCACCACCATACCCAGCAAGAATCTCTCTCTCACACACACAGTCATACACTCATATATAGCTCTCTCAGGTTTGGAACCACTGAGCTGAGTAATTAAAATTGTAGAGATAACACACGGAAAAGCCTTTTGCCATGTGTCACCAACTCTCAGAGTCCTCCACAAATAACCCAAGCTGAGACTCTCACATCTCCCTTATATGGGTTACAAGTGATGACTGACTGAGGCATAGGGACCCAACCCGAAGGTAAGTGTTTTGGATTCAAAGCTTAGTGGTGGAAAGCCACCACTTTCTTCTTGTCCTCAGTGTCTGGGACTCAGGAGGGGCCTGCCTGGGCTGATCCAGCTCAGAACTAGTATCTATCTGCCTCTGGAATGGCCAGGGACTAACATAGCTAGAGGCTGGCTGGGTTTCTTTCTTCACAGAGGCTCAGGCTCTCTCCATGTGGGCACTCTGCATGCCCAGGCTGGGCTTCATGGTGGCTTTGGGAAGCCATTCTGCTGACATGAAGCTCAGGACTCAGAACAGCTCAGCGAGCCATGCAGGACCTCCTCAGGAATCACACAAGCCTGTCAAGGTTCAAAGGAGGAGAACACAGACACCATCTCCAAAGGGTAGGAATGTCAAGGTCCTATTCTGAGAGGAATGTGTGTGATTGGGGAATTGTGGCTGTCTTAGGGAAATACTATCTGTGCAGGGAAGTCACCTCTCATCCTTACAGCCAGCACAGCTGATCTTTCCCCTCAAATCTTTCTCAGGTCTCTCCACATCCCTATGCACCTCTGGCCATTGCATCTGATCAGCCATTGCCATCCCTGGCTTGGACCATGTGATAGTTTGAACATATGTCCCCTGTTGACTCAGGAATTTTATTCAGCTTATAACTTGGATCTCCAGCCACCTGGCTGGAGGAGGTGTCATTGGGGGTGGATCCTGGAGTCTGGCTCTAAGATACGAAGAGAGGTTTCAGCTCCACCTGGGTCCCTGCTTACTGCAGGTTCATGTTTGCTGCTTTTTGGTGTTGCTGGCTGATGGTGATTTTTGTCTCTGCTTGGATTTATGAATGGGAGCCGGCTTCTTCCACCATCGATAGAACTTCTGCCTGGATCTGTAAGCTGAAATAAAACTCTTCCTTCTAAAAATTGTGTCTGGTTTGGATGTTTACCCCAGCAATGTGAAGCTACTATAACAATAGATCACTTCTGTCGCCCCCAAATGAGACTCCCTGCTCCCCCAGTTCTTTCTCTTCTCGAGTCAGAGCAACATTTTTTCGCAAGATGAATCTGACTGCCTCTCAATGTTATCCTTAGGATAAAGAATAAAGCTGCCACCAAGGCTCTGTGAGATCTGTCCTCATTTTACTTTCCCTTTATTTTAGGCTCCCATGCTTCTGATCTGCACACTCATTGGTTCCTTCGGCCTCCACATTTACCATGTTCTTCCCATCTTAAAGCCCTGTGCCTCTCATTTCTGAGCTTCGAACATTTCTCTCCGCCCCTTTCCTATCTCTCCTCCATCTTTCCTTTTTTCTTTTTTACTTCTTAACTAAGTCCAACTCACTTTCCTTCCTGTGCTCCAAGTAGAGAAGTGGAGAGCACAGACTGTAGACTTGGGTTATCTCACTCCAAATCCTGGAACGGGTGACTTGGGCATGTAACCTAACCTCTCTGTGTTTAAAACAGAGAAAGCTGGGGAGATTGCTCAGTGGTTAAGGACACTTGTTTTGCAAGCCTGCCAAATCGAATTTGAATTCCCAGTACCAACGTAAAGCCAGAGGCAAAGTGGTTCCCCTGTCCATAATTCCAATGGTAATGGATGATGGAGTCAAGAGCATCCTGAAGCTTAAGGGCCCGTCAGTCTGGCCTTTCCATCCGTGAACAACAACAAAGAGCCTGTCTCAAAGAAGGTGGAAGGAGAGGTCCAACACCCTGAAGTTGCCCTCTGATCTCCACATGCTCACCGTGGCATGTACACACCCATATGTACACATGTGCATATCTACTCACACAAATAGCATATTTTTTAAATAGAGAAACCATTTTGAGTATGCTCATTGGGTTTAGCCAGCTGAAATTTTCCAGCCTGCCACATCCTGTTACAGGACTATGGATCTTCTTTCTGACAACTTGTCCAATCCCAAACTACAACATGGGACACGGAGAGGTTTTCTTTTCCTGTCGCCTGCTAATCTGCAACTTTAGACCCATCACTGAGATGGGTCTAAAGATATACAAAGATGCTAAGTATAATGTCAGGGGCCCCCTGCCTGGGGTTTGTGAACTTGGATGGAAAAATTTCATCTAGAATTTCTTTCCAGGCTGAGCATGATGGTGCACATCTTTGTGAGTTCAAGGCTACCTTGAGACTACATAGTGAATTCCAGGTCAGCCTGAGCTAGAGACCAAGAGTGAGACCCTACCTCAAAAAATAAATAAATGAAAACAACTTTCTTTTGATTTTGAATGCGGGCAATAAACTAGTCATGTGATCAGGACTTGTTACACTGCCTCCACCAGACTGTGGTGGTTTGAGTGTAAAATGTCCCCATAGACACAGGTGTTTGAATACTTGATCCCCAATTGGTGGTACTGTTTGGGAAGTTTGTAGAGCCTTCAGGTGGTGAAGCCTTGCTGAAGGAAGTGTGTCTCTGGGATTGGGGAAGGGTCTTTAGGTGTTGTAGTCCAGCCCTGCTTGGTGCTTCTGAGCACCTACTTCCTCCCTGCTGTGAAGATGTGATCCTGGATTACTGCTCCTGCTATGCTTTCCCTGGCATGATAGACTTCCCCCCAAAACTGTAAGCATATGAAATAAACCTCTTCCTTCTGTAAGCTGCTCCTGGTTGGGTATTTTGTCTCAGCAACAAAATCACATGGTAACTGTTACACAAGCCTTAGACATTCCTGTCTCATATGTTTCTTCAGTTGTTACAGGTGTCAAGTGTGTGTGTGGGGGATTGAACCTAGGACTTTTCACATGTTAGGCAAATACTCTACCATTGGGCTATATCCCCACCCACTTTTTCCTTTTATTTTGAAAGAGGGTCTACATTACCCAGACTGGCTTTAAACTCACTCTGTAGCCCTGATTGGACTTGAACTTGCAACCCTTCTTCCCCAGCCTCTTGAGCAGGATGACAAGCCAGGGTCACCAGGCTCAGCTGTCCCAGATGTCTTGAGTTACTGTGTGTACTCGTCATTTTTTTTGACTTGATGGAAGTTTTAGACTTGCCCCTAGTTCCTCTTCTTTAATTCATGAATCAAGAAGTACATGGGCCCAGAGTGGCACATACCAGTAACCCTGGCGCTTGAGAGGTGGGAGCAGGAAGATTGGGAATTCAAGGCCATTCTCAGCTACATAATGAGTTTGAGGCCAGCCTGAGATACACAAGATTGTCTCAAGAAAGAAGAAAAAGAAGCCCACAGAGTGCTATGTGTGTCTTAATATTTTGATGATTGTATTTCAGTGCAGTTATTTTTCTTCTTAACTAACTGTATCGTATTTTATGCATTTACAAATATTTTTCTGAGAACGATCCAGACAGTCACACAAGACACAAATACTTAAGAATTCTGCTCTAAAGAAAGGCGTTGCTGGCTGGGGTGTAGAGCTCTCCTGTTCTCCAATGGAAGGTTGAGGGTGTTTTGAGTCAGGCACTATGCTAATATATATATATATATATATATATATATATATATATATATATATATATATATATATATATATATATTTCTTAGTTAATCCTCCCAACACCTAAGGCATAAAGATTGTCATCCCAGTTTGTATATGAGCCTCCTTGAGGAGCTAATAAATAGCTCAAGGCCATAGAGCAGTCTACTCAGGGTGACACCCTTATTCTGAATGGCTTCAATATCCAGCTTGTCATGAAATTCCCATGTAAATGCTTCTACAGTACAAGGAAAGTAACACTTTCTGCCACTTTACAGATGAGCTCTGACATTCAAAGAGCTGAATTCCCTTTTCCCTTATTGCTAAGTGAACAGTCAAGATTTGAACCCATGCCTGTGAGACCCCCAAAGCCCCATGTTCTGCTATACCTGGTAGAGTTGATGAAAATTATAAAAATGTAGCTTGGCTGATCATAGACATGGGTCAGGCAAGTGCTTCTCTGCCATAAATCAGGAGTCAGTGGTTTGGAAAGAAATGCTTCCTTTTATGTTTTCTCCGTGAAGTGATAGAATTGTGCAGGGCATGTCCTCATGAGTGTGAAATACACACCAACCAGCATTTGGAGAGCTCTATTACCCCCATTGTCTAGACTGATCATGTCAAAAGTAAGAAACAGGAGATAAAAGGATTCACAAATAGGAAGTTCTGTGTTGAGCTCCTATTGAAACAGAAAGAACTGTTATTTTGAAACCATTAATGATGAACTTGGTAAGGATGAAAGTAGTCTCGTGACCTGTAAATCTAATGAAATGAAAATGAGGTAATGGTATGTTTTATAAGGATAGAGGATCTGAGAAGCCGGAATTATCTCAGTGTGAATACTATGAGGAAGCGGGAACAATGGAAGCCATCTGGAAAGAGATCTTTATTCAACTGTATTTATAGCAGGTATTCGTCTTCTCTCTAGGTTCAGGGATCACAAAGGAGCTGCTTCACCTTGCTAGGTGTCTGAAAACAACAGTTATCGCAGTCCCTGCTGCTTCCTTCCAAGGAGCCTGGCGCTTACAAAGGCAAGACAGGCAGAGAGCTCCAAAGAATGGGATGAATAGCTCAGGCTGAGACAGGAGACAGGGACACAGGAGCACACACGGTGGGAGAGATAGAGTAGAAAAGAGCTGAGTGTCATTCTCTCTGCCACTGCCCAACGCCCTTTCTCTAGTCCCCGCTCACATTATATGATATGTGACATGTGAATACAATAATATGACACACTAGTATAGATGGCAGATTACCCATGTTAAAAGTACATACAAAGCCAGGCGTGGTGGCGCACGCCTTTAATCCAAGCACTTGGGAGGCAGAGTTAGGAGGATCGCAGTGAGTTCAAGGCCACCCTGAGACTACATAGTGAATTCTAGGTCAGCCTGGACTAGAGCAAGACCCTACCTCGAAAAAAACAACAAAAAAAGTACATATAAGGGGACTGGAGAGATGCTTCAGTGGTTAATGCACTTGACTGCAGAACCTAAAGACCCAGGGTTTGATACCCTTGTACCCACGTAAGGCCAGATGCACAAAGTGGCACATGCATCTGGAGTTCATTTGCAGTGGTTGGAGACACTGGCACAGCCATTCTTTCTGCTCTCTTCTAGCTTTCTCTGTTTGCAAATAAATAAAAATATTTTTTAAAAAGTGCATAAAAAACCAAATCCACTCCTTCCGTTATATCAGCCATGTTCTAAGTGCTTACCAGGAGCATGTAGCTAGTAGCTACCATATTGGATGGTGCAAATATAATGTAAACTGTTCCCATCATCATAGGTGATTCCAGACCACCAGTATGTTTCAGAGGACTCATAGCCCAGGACAAGAAAAACCCCAGGACTATAATCTCTCTGGTCTCTAAGGAGACAAGCAATAGGGTCTTCTGAAATAGAACCTAAGAGTTCCAGGTGACTCTGTCCCATAGGTGGTGTATTTGAATACTCTAAATACAGCTGTTCTAATAGTGACAGTTAACATCATGTTTTACTAGACAGGATGATGAGGAAAATACCATGTGAGCTGAGCTCTTACACCCATTTCAGAGGAGAAACCAGAGGTTAGGGGCATGTTCATGGCCACACAGTCAGTAGCATTACGGTTTTGGACCCAAGTCTCTGAGGTCAGAGGTCACAGTACTCTTTATGGAAGGACACTGCCCCCTGCTGTTTGTTCCTCATTTGCCTCCTAGGTACTGAAAGTGAGAGGATTTGAGTGCAAGAAATGTAATGGGGGAGATACCCTGATGGGAGGAAGGGAAGTGAAACTGAGGCAGGAAAGAAGTCCTCCTGGAGGGGGAGGGGCTGGGGAACTGGGCTTTGTCCTCCACAGTCATGGTTCTTCTCCAGATTTTGGTACTTCTGACTACCTGCCCTGGGGCCTCTTAGACTAGTTGAGGTGGGAGGATTCACCCTAACTGTGGGCAGCACCACCCCATGGGCTGGGATCCTGGACTGTACCAAAGGAGAGAGCTGGCTGAGTTAGCAGTGTTCATCACCGCTTCCTCACTTCAGGCTGCTTCTAGCCCTGCTACCACGATGGACTGGAACCTGGAACTGTAAGCTGAAATCAACCCTTCCTCCCTTAAACTCAGCAACAAGAAGTTGACTGATACACTCACAAATTCCTTCCAGGCATCTGCCCCATAGACAAGCACCTAGAGGAGTCAGGCAGCATCTTTGCAGCAAAACCCGCAGGCCCATTGGCAGAGGAGTGGTTGAAGCCGCCACTGTGGCACAGCTATTAAAAGCAGGAATAAATTCTCAGGTTCAAATGATGAGAAAGGCAATTATACAAAATCACATGGCTTTGGACATCATCCCAGGGTGAAACCCGTGCCATTATCAAGATTGAATGCTGTGTATATGTTCCTGATAACTCTGTTTTACAAGATTTACAGGAGCAGACTCAGACCATGTCAGATGCTGCTGTACCATTCAGTGAACAGTTCTGAGAGTGGACCTAGGTAGAAGGATTATACCTATTATAATCTTCAAAGGTATTGGATCCTGTATGCGTGATCCCTGCTCTAACTTTATCTGTGCTCATTTACAGTTAGCTCACACTAAGATGGTCCTGCGACAGTCTAACTCCACTACCTGGGTTCCCTTGATTGCTCTCCAAGGACTTGAAGTCTACAAGAATGGGAACCCTAGAGGCCTCCAGTTTGCCATGTGCAAAACATGTCCCCTTAACTTCTTGCTCTTATTCTTTCTTCCTAACATTTTCTTCCAGGACTATATCTGCACTCCATCAATGCACTTTTGGGGTCTCTTAGGTAGTCCCGCTGGAGATGTTTCCCAGCTGCCACACCTGACAACCCCACTCAGCTTGAAGAAGCCAGATCAGTCCCTAACAGCAATTAGGGTTACTTCTTCAGAGGGGGGATTGAGGCAGTTTAGGATGACTGGGCACTTTCTTTGGGTCTGCCTATGCAGTCTCCACTTTGCAAGAGATCAGAGAAGAATCTGGTTTCTCCTTATGTCTTACCTATTTTTCCATAAACAGCCTGAGACCCTCTCTAGGAAGGAGTTCCTCTTTCCTAAAATTAAGGTTTAAATCTGATCCTGGTATTCTGATTGGTTAAATTCAGCCCTAAACTTGGCGTCATGGCTGGCCTCTTTCTGAGCCAGCCCTTGAGTCCACCAATCAGCTTTTTCTCAGACTCACCTGAGCCTGAGGGCAGAGCACACCACAATATGATCATATTGTTTACGAGAAAGAGACAGGAAAGAGACAGGTAGAGAGAGAATGGGTGCACAAGGGCCTCTAGGCACTGCAACTGAACTCCAGATGCATGCTCCACTTTGTGCATCTGGTTTTAAGTGGGTACTAGGGAGTCAAACCCAGGACATTAGGTTTTGCAGGCAAGTGCCTTAACCATCTCTCCAGCCCCACAACAAGATTATAAGTAGATACCAGGTGAGCACAGCCTCTTTTTTGGCTGTTCACTTCTCCTGAACTTCCAGGTCCTTGCTCTGGTAAACCCTCCTTGTCTCATGAGGGGGATAGTGGGTAGGGGGGGAACACCCCTACTCCCACATGGACTCCCTACCCCTCCTGCCTTCCACATGGCAGGAGCTCTCTGAACATTTTCCTCTTTCATTTCTTAATCTAATAAAGTCTCTCTAAACCTTAAAAAAAGGAATGCATCCGATCTGTATCTACTGATTTGGAATTATTTCCATAATATGTCGCTAAATGGGAAAGGTGATTTCAGAAAATGATAGATTTTTCTCTTAGGAAATAAATAAATGCATTCTTAAATATGTAGAAGGATAGCTATTGGGATGCTATGAAGAGAGGAATGTAAAGATTGAGAAAAACAGTGGTAATAATGCACATAGCATATTATTCCAGGAAAATATAAATCAGGAAATCTATCTACGCTCTCCCGGCAAAGAAAACTCTAAAGGGGGGCTGGGGAGCTGGCTTAGTGGTTAAAAGTGCTTGCTTGCAAAGCGTCTCACCTGGTTCCATTCCCTAGTACTCACATAAAACCAGATGCACTAGTTGGTATATACATCTGGAATTCGTTTGCAGTAGCAAGATGGCTAAGTGGTTAAGGTGCTTGCCTGCAGAGCTTAAGGACCCAGGTTCAGTTCAAGTGATCTCTCTCTTTCTGCTTGTAAATAAATAATCAAAATATTTTTTAAAATGAAAAGAAAACTAAAGGTACTGAATAATCAAGAACTAAAAGGTGACATACAAATGAAAATATTGATTTCATTTGAAGATGGGACAATGGTCGGGTTATTATTTTTTTTTGGTCTGCAAAAATGACTTTCATATATATATATACATATATATACACATACATACAGGCTGTTTTATATATGAAAATGGCTGTTTCATACCTAAGTATGGAACGTGAGAGACTGCTCTATGAGAATATGCAACATCACGTATGTTAATTCCCCAGTGTTTTCCCCTGTTAGTTTACTGAAATAACTTGCCTACTTGAAAGCCAAGTGCAGCCACTCCAAAGTCCCTTCCCAGGGAATGGTGTCCAAGCAGGGTCACTTAGACTGCACTGGTTATCTATTGCTGTGCAGCAAGTGACCCCAACACAGAGTCACTTGTAGCAGCAAGCACCCAGCATCTCACAGTTTCTGTGCCTGCCTGGTCCAGGATCTCACAGAAAGCTGTAATCAAGGTTCCAGCTTCTGTGACTTGGGTCTGCTTCCAAGGTGTCCTATGTGGCTGATGGCTGGAAGTCTTTGATCCTGATCACATAGGTTTCTGCATAGGGCACCGGGTGTCTTTGATGACATGGTGGACAGCTTGGAGTGGAGTGGGGGAAGCCTTGGGGTTTACTATCCTGAACTCAGTGACCTACCATGGCTCATGCTGGTTTCTGTAGATACAGTGGGGGAAGTGACTAGGCATGGGCGTGAGGGGCAGGAGGTGGGATCTTGGGGAACACCTGTCTTTAGAGGGCAGCCATCACAAAGACGCTAGAACTTTTCCACGGCTCAGTTTTGTCTATGTTCTGCCTCCCCGAGATTTGGCTCTCCAGACATCCTGTTAGTCCCAGGAACTGCCTGGTGTCCTTCCAGTCATGTTCTCGTCTAGTAAGTTCATAAGCTCTGCCTTCTTTTGAGAGGACAGAAGTTGGGGAGGTGGTGGGGTAGTGGAGGGAACTCCCTTTCCTTCCTTCCTTCACTCCTCCCTCCCTCCTTCCCTCCTCCTTCCCCCTTCCTCCTTCCTTTCTTCCCTCCTCCTTCTCTCCTTTTCTCCCTCCTCCCCTATTCCCTCCCTTTCTTTCTTTGAGTGTCTATGTGTATGCGCATGTGTGTGGAGAGGCCAGAGGTCACCATCAGGTGTTTTTCTCAGTCCCTCTCCACCTTCCTTTCAGAGATAAGGATCTTTCACTGGACCTAGAGCTCTCTGGTTCAACTAGAAAAGCTAACCCTAGGGATCCTCCTCTCTCTTCCAGCATTGGGAATAAAGACATGTGTTACCACTCCAGGCATTTATGTAGGTTCTGGGGATTGAACCCAGGCCCTCATGTTTGGGCAGTGAGCACTTTACCCATGGAGTCATCTCCCCATCCTTGGGAACTCCCCCCCCCCTTTTTTTGAAGAAGTGCTCTAAGAAGCCCTCGTTAGGCGATGCCATCTGCCCTTGGCCTGACTGGGGAGGCTGACCATGATGATGGATGGGAGGGGCACAGTCAAAGCTCTGAGGTAGGAACAAAGATGGCTGAAGGTTCCCAGTGAGTGGGAAGAAGCCAGATCAGAGGACCATGAGATCACAGTAAGGAATTTGGGTCTCTCTACCCCACAAGCAAATTTGTCTCTTATCCAGATACTAAAGTCCTAGAAGGCTGAGGTCCAGGCCCAAGTTCTCTGTATCTAGGCATCAGCATCAGTAGGTAGTTTTAACCAGATCATGACAAAGAAATCCTACACTTCGTCAAACTTACCCCTCTGTTTCGTTTGCTCTTGGGTTTTCCAAATTTTTGGCCATGTATTTTCCTATATGTCTTAGTTCCTTTTGATAAATTTCACCCCAGCTCTGCTGAGCTCATGGGAAATATTTTAGGGAAACAGACCTGGGAATCCCAGATGGAGAGTCCAGGTCATCTATTGGAGATGGACAGCCATGGAGGCCAATGGGGGACTAGGTAGGCAGATTCTGATGGATTCCTTGGCAAACACTTGATTATCGCCTGGCATGGGCCTGAGCTCTGGATGGACATCAGGTTACAAAGATGACAAAGACATTGATCCTTCTCTCTAGGAGTCAAGGTAGCTGTGAGGAATGATCAGTGTAAAAGGCCATGGGGAGTGTGAATCCCTGTTAGGGATTGGCAATATGGCCCACAGGCAAAGGCAGCAGGTGCTAAGGACCCTATGTTCTAGGGTGTCTCTCCAGGGTTTATTATAGGAGGCAGAACTTGCCCTTCATCTGTTACCCCCAAGCCCCAGCTTTCTCTTCTTTGCTCATAACCATCCCAGAGAGGAGGAGTTTTAGGTTTTACTGAGCAGTTTGGTGTTTACAGTGGGAGGGAAGGAAATTAAAAGATGTCAAAGGGCCTCATGGAGCATGAGTGACTGCAGGAAGGAATGTGGGGTGCTGTTCCCCACAGGGTTCACCTGGCAGTGAACAGTGCCTATGTGAGCAGAGGGGCAGAGAGAATTGGAAAGAGGAGATATTGCAGCTGGCCAGCATGCCAAGCTCCTGGGAGGGCATCAAGTGGACATCATGGAGCTGGAGCATTCTTCTGAGGTTCTGCCCAGGCAGTCGGTTGCTGGGCAGGAGGTTCCACCAGGGCTAGGCAGAGGGCTCACTTGGCAAAGTGCTTGCCTCTCAAGCATGAAGACCTGAGTTAGACCCAGAACCCACGTGAAAAATACCAGGATGGTGGCACATAGGTACATACAGTGCTGGGGAGGCAGGTACAGATAAATTCATTGGCCAGCAAGTCTAGTTCTAGGCCAATGAGAGACTCTGTCTCAAAAACAGTGGATGGTGCCTGAGGAACAACACCTGAGGTTGTCCTTTGACCTCTGTGTGCATAAGTGTCCTGTACACCCAGGAACACACACACACAGACCCACAACACACATGCACAAGGACACACACAGGAACACAGACACAACACAAACACACAGGCACACAGACACAGACACACACACAGGAACACAGAACACACATACACACATACATACATATACACACACAGGAGCACAGACACACAGAACACACACAGGAACACAGACACACAGAATACACACACATACAGGCACAAACACAAGAACACACACACACACACACACACACACACACACACACACACACACACACACACACACACAAGGGCCCATCATTGGCAGGCCTCAGGTGGTGGTGGAATAGCAAAGCCAAGCCTAAGTGAATCCCAAGAGTACTGTATAGAGGGGCATCTCCCAAGAAAATTACCCACACACCCCAGAGGAGGCCATCGCTGACCTTTGCCACTGAAGGCAGGAGGGTCAACCAGTAGAAAGAAGGCTCTTGCAGGGGCTGGGCAACAGCAGATATCTGGCTTCCCTCCTCCCCATTTCAACACGAGGGAGTGTGCCGGGGTGCCTCTCCTCACCAGTCCTTTCCCCTTCCCCTGCTTTTTCTTCCTAGCAGACAGGACTCTGCCTCAAGTCAACCCTTGGATGAGTAGGAGAGAACATAAAATGAGATTTAAATTGAGTTTGAGAATAAAGCATCAAAGCATGGTGGTTTAACAACAGAAAGTGATCCAATCTGAGCAAAATGTCATTAAGGGACAGAGGAGGGAAATCCAGTCCAGCAAGGCTACAGGCAGAGATTAGGGACAAGCTTCATTACTATACCCCAGGGAGCTGAGCTGCCTCCACACATTGGTTCCACAAATAAACAGAATAATTAAAGGACAGTGTGGTGGCACTCAGTGTGGCTCAGGTAAGCAGAGAGGGCTGTGGGGGAGGAGCTCCCAGTGGAGGCATACCCTTCAAGCTGAGCCTTGAAGGGAGAAAGGAAAGTGAAGAAGAGCTTGTCAGGGGGAGGTGACAGCATGGGACTTCTGGGGATTAGGGTTGGGGCATGAAGGGGAAGGCTGGAAGGCTGGTTATAGATGTAAACCTGGAAACCCGGGGCAGTACAGCTCTGGGAAGTAAACAGTAAGGTTCTTTACCTGTAACCCCAGCCCTTGGGGGGCAGAGATGGGATCCCTGGGGCAAGCTGACTAGCTAGACTAGCTGAATCTGTGAGCTCTGGGTTCACAGAGAGACTCTGTCTCAATAAGTGACACGGAGTGTGCTAGAGGGGACATGGCTGGCCTCTACACGCATGCACAGATGTGTGCGTGTGCACCTGTACGCCCAGTGCATCATACATGTGTGATCATGCATACACACATACACTCACAGAGGTGAGTGCTCTGGGGGAGTCACCACAAGCCTAGGGGCACACAATCGGTTTTGCATTTAGCTAAGACTCCTGGCATCAGGTTCCAGCAGCCCTGGTTACCTGACTTCCAGGCATGCTCCTCACCTACTCACCTGGTCCTGGGCCCTCCACAGAGGCCATTTCCTCTGGGGTTCCAAAATCCTGGGTCATTGTCCTTCTGATCACCCTCTGCCTAGTTCTATTGCTGAGTCCTTCCAGGTCTCCCCCTTGGGAAGCAATCTCCCTTGAAACCATCTAGTCACTGCCCACTCCCCATTCATCTTTTTGGCCTGACAAGATTCTGAGCTCTCCCTGGGTCTTGCCACCAGCGTGTGTTTCCTTAGGACATGTGTATGCTGGGGGAAAAAAAAATCTTCTCTGTATCTTGTCTGGTCTGCGCCCCATGGGGCAACCCGAAGGCTACTATTTATTCTTTCACACATTAATTTAAGATGCTTTAATTGCTGCTGTGATATGTTTTATATAATATAATTAATGTTTTAATTCTGTGTATTTGCTTCCCCAGGCAGTTTGGTGAAGGGCCCAATTTTAGAATCAAGTAAACAAGGAATAAGTAATAGCTGAAGTTTTTATAGTAATGCTCCCCCTCCCAAAGGAATTAAGACTGTGCTTGGTTTTTCAAAGAGGGTTAAAATGGAAGGCAATTTGATTTTCCCTTCATCCTGGGCATATTTGGGTTGTTTTCATGAAGCCCCTAGGTTCTGATTGAAGTGTTTCTGGTCTTTTTGTATCTGAACACCATCTCTTCTACCCAAGGGATCACTGCTAAGACCACCAGAATGGTGTTACACCCCCCCCCCACCATTTTGTGATGCTATGATTGGAGAAATTATAAGAAACTGTTTCATCACTCACTGGATGAGGCTGTTGGTACAGGTGATGAACTCTGAGTTGGGACAGTAGCAGAGGTCACAGAAGACAAGGAGTGGATTCCACAGGTAGAATCCACAAGAGAGCTACAGTTGTGTCCTTCGAAGCAAAGGCCTCCAGGCTGGGGTTAGGGGACCCTCCTTTCCGGTCCTCATGGGGGGGGCTGGCCTCTCAGCCTGGTCTAGGCATTGGAACTTAGTGGTTTGGCATCCCAAGCAATGTCTAGTTCTAACTCCTGGCCAGCAGGATGATTGAGGTTCTAGTGAATTCAGAGCTTCAGAGCTGGACCACAACCCAGGAGAACCAGGGCCGCAGAGTGTTAACTCTAGTTCCAGGATGATTTGGGGGAGGGGCAAGAACCCAGGAAATGGAGGCCCAGAGAATCTCAAGTTTTCTAATGTTTCCCTAGGGGTTCTCCATCCCTCGAAAGGCTGGTCTACTTAATAAATGTCTGTCTCCACACGCTTGATGAGCTGTGATGAAACAGAATCCGGTGGGGACATGTGGGTGAGATGCATGGATGGGTGGGAGGGGAAGCCGGGGCGCTGGCCCCTCTCACGGGGAGTTTCCTTCTTAACAGAGGGAAGCTCTGAGGTGGAGACACTCATTTCCCTGACTTACCTCCTTGTCTTCCCGTTTTCTGGGCTAGCACTGCAGCTGGGGACTTTCTCCGACCTGTCTATCCTCGGTGGGGACACTTTCGGTTCTGCAGGGATTCCCTGGGGCAGTGTGAGCGTGGAGGTGGGTGGCTAGATGGGGAAGCATGCAGGGGTCCCTGTGACTGTCCCCAGCACACCCGGGAACCCCTCTCCCCTTCCTCCATCCCCTTGGAAGCAGGCAGGCCAGTCCCCAGCCCGTCCCTTCGCGTCCTTGGGGACACTAGGAGGAGGCTGTCTCCTCCCCTTCTCCCTAAACTCCCAGCGGGGATTTAGACTCCAGGGAAGGTCCTAGGGAAATCCCTGCCTGGTGACTAACAAGAGCAGGCCGTGATTGGTTCCTGTAGACCGCGCCCCTTTCCTGGGCGTGGCCACAGGCTGGGGTGTTACTAGAGACCCCGCCCCGGCCCGGGCTCCCAGCGCTCGGCCTCCAGGGTGTCCTCCAGCTATGGTGCGTCTGTCCCTGCAGTGCGTGCTCTGGGCATACCTGCTGGCCGTGGTGAGTCGCTTCTGTCCCGGTGGGTTGGGAACTGGGAAAGGAAGGATAAACAAGAGTAATTTAGGATGAGATCTTCCTAGCTGATTTGGGAGTGGAGGATGACCAGGGAGAGGTGCAGAAGCATCCCAGACCCTGGCTGAGCCAGGTGGGCTTTCTTCTCTTCTGCCTGAGAGTTGGGGTTCTGGATGATTCACCCAGAGCGCTTTGCCCCCACAACAATGCCAAGCCCGGGTGGATGGCTTGGGGTGCCTTGTCTTTATCAGATCTGAAACCTGGGGCTCAGAGACTTGGAAGAGGTTTCAGAGAACAGGAAGGGAGGTTGGGTCAAGGGAAGGGGCGGGTCTGGCCTGTTTCCTGCCCCTTTCCCATTTCTTTCTTATTGTGGATACAGATCCGCTACTAGTGGTTATGGTCTCCCTGCCAGCTGGGGCTGCCTTCTTCCAGGACATCTTGTAGGAACAACAGTTGTGGGCAGAGGCCCAGGTACTTTTTCTGACAAGAAAAGGTGATTTTAACATCCCTCACCATGATGTGGTGGATGAAGTAGGCTACTGTGCACCCCTGAATTTAAGCCAATGTAAGGGTCTTCATGGAGGAGGAAAGAAACAGCCTCTGGACCTAAGAAAGGACCAGGAGGCAGGGGTTTCTTCAGATATTAGAATGGCTGGGACTCACCCAAGCACATCTCCGGGATTTTCACAAGCCCTCACTTGATTCACTTTGGGTTTGAATGTATTTTCATAGTTCCTCATTCTGGGGCTGGGAATCCCCCCAGTACCTGGCTCTCTCATCCCAGCCCTTCTGCGCTCTCTCTCTCTCTCTCTCTCTCTCTCTCTCTCTCTCTCTCTCTCAACTTTCAAGTACTATAGATTAACAGGGGCTTGGATAGGTATGACCCATGGTGTGTGTGTGTGTGTGTGTGTGTGTGTGTGTGTGTGTGTGTGTGTGGTCAGCAGCCAAAGAAGAAAGAAAGTGAGAAAGCTGCTTGAGAAACTTTCATTTTCACTCTAAGCCATGGCTGTTGGGGAGAAGGAATGTAGGAGAAGGGTGGGGAAGACTGCAGGAAGAGCCAGAGGTATGGAGAAGTCTGGATTTCTCAAGAGCAACGTCTGCTCTGACATTCCCCAGTTTGAGCCATCTCCCCAGCCTGAAGATGCCTTCTCTTGAGCTCTTCTCCATCTGATGTCTCCCCACTCCCCCAGCATAGATGAGAAAAGGCTCAAAAAGGGTAAGGTTTGGCACAAAGTCTCATACCGAGGCAACAGTAGAACCGGGGTATGAATCTCTCTCTGATTTCTAAGCTCTGAGCTGTGGTCCTGAGATCTTCTGTGACAGAAGGACAGGAGCGTTGGGGAGTGGAGCCTGGGGACTGACAAGCTGTCAGAGGAGGAGGTGTGCTTCTCGCTTTCAAAGCTTGCATCAAAGACTTCCACTGCTCTGGGCGTGGGATGGGAAGGTCCATGGTGCCCAAGGATGCACTGTTAAGGGCAGGAGCCTTTTCTATTTCCATCTCTGTTTGGGATAAGATGCGTTTCATTAAGTAATTTGCTCAGATATCTAGGTTGAATGAGATCAACTGATTAGCTGGGCATCCAAACAGATACTTGTGTATGTATAATAATTAAAATTGCTATTTAATGAGCTCCCACTATGGCTCAATCTGCAGCCCATGGACTGTATGTGACTGACAATACCTATTTAAATACACTTTGTGGTTCTTTTTAAGACCCTTCTCATTTTTTTCAAGGAAGAAGTCTCTGGAGCTAGAGTTATAGTTAATGCCTTCAGAGACTTGATAATCCTCTTTTTCCTACCCTCCCCCAAGGTAGGGTCTCACTCTAGCCCAGGCTGACCTGGAATTTACTTTATAGTCCTGTAGTCCCAGGCTGGCCTCGAACTCACAGTGATCCTCCTATCTCTGCCTCCAAAGTGCTGAGATTAAAGGAGAGTGTGCACCTCCACACCTGGCTCAATCCTTTTTAAAGGACACTAAAGAGGAGGACTGGCTGGAGGACTTTCAGCAAGCCTGAGTCACCAGTTGGGATTTAATAGCATCATTTGGTTTCTGTTGAATTTGTTTTGATGGTTTCCTTTAACTTATGGGAAATGATACTGGTTCTTCCCTCATGGGAGTGATGTAAGGTTTACGTTTAAAAGACGTGTATTTAAATTAGCAAGAGGCAATTAATAGCATGGGCTTAGACATGGTGCAAGTGAAAAACAATTTGATCTAATGATGATAGGCTGAGATGTTCAGATTCTGTCCCCATGGGGCCCTGAGAAAGTGACCCAGACTCTCTGATGCCCAGTAGCACATTCTTCTGGATTTTATCCTTCCAGTATTTAATCCTAGCATTTATGCTGGAGTGGCTGGATGGGGAGAGGGGGTGAGGCTCCGAGAGGGCAAGGCCTGGGAGCAGCTGAAGCCACCAACTTAAGGACGAGGGCAGGGGTGGGGTGCCAGAGTCCTCATGTCCTGCTAGGTCCTTAGGAAGAGGAAAGACCCAGGAGTCTTTGAGTTTAGAGAATTCTGAGTTTCCTGAACTTGTAAAACAGCAGCAGGACTCTCTGGGTGCTTTTATAACCAGACCACTAGACAGTTTAGTTAAATTCACATGCACCTAGTACTAAGTGGCTTCTCTCTGCAGCCTCTGTCCTGTCTTACTCTCAATCTACCTGTCAAAGAGGATGAGCTATGAGGTGACAAGATCCCTTTGAATTACACACTTCTGTCCTCAGGTCCACCCGGAACCACTCATTGCATGTGAACAAAGCCAGTACCTGCTCAACAACCAGTGCTGTGACATGTGCCCACCAGGTGAGATGCCAATGGTCCTGTAGCCCCATCATGGGATGCCTCCCTCTTGGCCTACTGGGAGACGAAGACCCTCTGAATTAACTGGGAACTCAAATCCGGACTAACCCACATTCCTCTCCACCCCTGTCCTGCTGTCAGAATGTTCCAGGCTCCCTCTCTGCTAGAAAACCCTTTGCTTACTCTAACCTGGGGTCCTGTCTCTTCCATCATCACCACAGGACTGTGGAGGGTCTGAGATGTTCATCTCTGAGTCCCTCCCCACCCCCAAGCCCTGGGTCATCACATGGTGACACAGATCTGACTCACAGAGTTGGCCTGAGTTACCTCATTTCCTGATGTTTTTCAGGAAAGAAGTTGGTGAATGGCTGCACAGAGCACACCAAGACACAATGCCTGCCTTGTGGCAGAGGAGAATTCTCCGACACTTGGAGCACAGATACGCGGTGTCACCAGCACCGATATTGTGAACCCCGTGCGTGGAGCTGGCAGGGCGGGGGTGGGGGAGGGAGGGACACTTGGGCTGATAATCCTGACAGTGCAGCCACTCTGATATTAATTGCCAAGCTGTTGTGATGGGTTACAGTCTGGGCTATCAGTTAAGGGAGTTGATTGTCATCTGTACTTGAAAGAGGGCCAAGGAGAAACAGAGAAGATGATCTGAGATGCAGGCTTCCTGCGTGGTCCTGTAGGGGGTTTCTCATTTTCCTTCCCATTTCTGCTCTGCCCAGACTCAGGGCTCCAGGTCCTAAGGGAGGGCACCTCAGAGACAGATACCACCTGTACCTGTCAGGAAGGTCAACACTGTACCAGCAATGACTGCGAGACGTGTAACCCTCATACACCATGTGGTCCTGGCTTTGGGGTCAAGCAGATGGGTAAGTGGGCTCACCTCAGCAATAGCTCTGAGCATGGAGCCGAAGGTAAGGGGCTGGACAGTGGATGCTTAGCCCCAGAGACTGAGGGACTAGAATCTACGGCTTCAGTAGCATTTCCACTCCAGCGAGCAGGAAGTGGGAACTTTTCTATTTTGCCTTCAGCTCTGACTTTGGCTATGGGCAGTTGTTTGGGGAGGGGAGGGAAGGGATAGGAGAAGTTCTTCTGGCTGTTACCTTCAGGGGCAGCCCTCCACTGAGGCCATGCTGCCTATTTTTTGGCTCCTTTGAAAGCCGGACATGTGGCTGGTCCACTGTTGGCTGATGTGGCTTCCTCACCCACTCCCAGCGACAGGAACTTCTGATACCATCTGTGAACTCTGCCTAACGGGCTTCTATTCCAATGTGTCATCAGCTGTTGAAAAGTGTCACTCTTGGACCAGGTATGAGGACTGCCCCTTCCCCAATCCAAGATGGCGTGGGCTCTGCCTCAACCTCTACAGGGACAGTTCTTCTGTCCCTGTGTCCCCAGGGCCACACTTGTGAAATGTCTGCGGAGCTTTCTTGCCTGCTCTTGCTTAGTGTCATCGATGCTGTTGATCTTGTGACCTTCTTGAAGTCTCCCTTCTGGGGGGATCATGCACCCCTTTCTGCCCTCTCCTGCCTCTCCTCCGTTTTCCACCTTCCCCTGCATCTTCATTGCTCTTCTGAGGCTTGGCATAATCACTTGCCTACCTGCCCTGGACCATCTGATATACATCTGCCACCCCAGCTCTACCGGATTTGTCTTCTGGATCCCAAGATGGCTGTGTCCGACTGCTGAATGTTCATTTCTGTATGGTGACTCACCAATCCCTTGAGCTCTGCGCATGCACAATGGGCCTATCTGACCACTTCCCTGGGCCAGTGAAGAGGCCATGGGGCTGAACATTCACACTCCCTCCCTTGCCTCACTTTCAACCGCCACCTGGTCTGAATGTCTGGGAATGTGCCTCCTGGCTAGCTCCAGAGTGGTCACTTTAGCGCCTCCTCATGGCTCCCTGCCTCTAGCACCTCCCCTGGCTGGTTCTGCATCCTCCTGCCAGCCAGAGCTTGCGTGGTTCCTCTTTGACCATGACACCGATTTCGAGCGTCTCTCTAGGGCCTTCAGGAGACTCCTTGGTCTGGTGTTTGGCCTCCCAGCTGCATCTCCCCTCGTCTTCCCCTGCATCCTGTCTTCACAGCTCCCAGCACACTTTTCATGTTCTTGTTTCAAGTTCTACCTGGAAGGACCCTTAAACACGTGGCCTATTAACTTTTTCACACTTAAAACAAATGGGCAAACCTCCTGTGCCTCAGTCTCCAGCTTCCTTACTGTTCCTTGTCTCCCCTTCCAGAGAATGTATGTGTGTGTGTGTGTGGGGGGGGTGCTGGTGTGGAGGCCAGAGGAGGACATCAGGTGTTCTTTAGTGTGTGTGTGTGTGTGTGTGTGTGTGTGTGTGTGTGTGTGTGAGAGAGAGAGAGAGAGAGAGAGAGAAAGAGAGAGAGAGGTGCTGGTGTGGAGGGCAGAGCAGGACATCAGTGTTCTCCACTGCTCTTCTACTTTATTTCCTTGAGATGGGGATCTTTCACTGAACCTGGAGCTCACTGTTTTTAGTTAGACTGGCTAACTATTGAGCCTCAGAGATGCTCCTGTTTGCACCCCACTCAGTGCTGGGGTTACAGGTATGTACAGCCATGCCTGGCTTTTGTTGTTATTGTTGTTTTTTTAAGGTAGGGTCTTGCTCTAGCCCAGGCTGACCTGGAACTCACTAGGAAGTCTCAGGGTGGCCTTGAACTCACAGCAATCCTCCTACCTAGGCCTCCCAAGTGCTGGGATTAAAGGCATGTGCCACTATGCCTGGCATACCTGGATTTTTAAATGTGGGTGCTGGGGATTGAACTCAGGTCTTCATGCTTGCATAGCAAGTACTCTTACCTACTGAGCCAGCTGCTCAGCCCACTTCCAGAGATCTTATGTATAAACGAATAAACACCACACCAACATCCATGTTCTTCCTCCTTTAATTTTTAATGCATTCACTTCATTTCCCGTCTGCTTTCCCCAGTGGACAGCGACTCCTTGAATGGAGAGAAGCAGCCTTTTCTCTCTCTCTCACATCCATCCGGTGCTTGGAACAGTGGCTGCTCACCGTTAGTCTTTGCTGTGGGTGTTGGCTGATAACTGGGGGCTCCCATGCTAAAGTCAAGTTCGTGCACTGGCCTCCAACGTCCCTCAGGAAGTGTGGGATCCTTAGTCTCTCATCTGGAAATGGGAATAACCTTCCTCTCTCAGGGTTTGAGACGAGGACACATGGGTATTTTATAAGTTCCAGAATGTTTTTCTCACTCAAGGCTCAATCATGGCTTTCTCCGAAGTTCTTTCTTTCTCCCGCTGTGGAAGGCTGTCACTCTGCCACCTCCTTCTCTGATCACTCCTGGGACACCCAGGATCAAGTCTCTCACATCTCATATCTCAGCTCCTGCCATGATCCCTGACTGGCCACTCATCTGCAGAGTCCCCTCCTTTGATCTGGCTTCAAGCGGAGTAAGTGGACAGAGTCAGGAGTGCTGCTAAACACTCAGGTGCTCAGGACACCCCAGTACAGAACAGCCATTGGTTGCAAGGTTGAGAAGCCCTGCCTTAACTGGAACGCATCACCTCCCCTCTCTTGCCCTTCTGGTCCTGCTCTGAACAATGCCTGCTTCATTTTCACCTGTACTGCAAAGCTTGATGCACATTATCCAATTTCCTGGTTATTACTCCTTCAAGATGGGCAGTAACCTTTTCTTTCACTTGGGAGTTCCCATCCTTCCCATAATAACCAGCGTGGGATGCTGCCCTGTAAGTAACATAGGCTCCAGTGAACTTGGACTGGCTGCCTGTTGACTGCCTCTTATAGTTGGGATGCCCTGTCTCCTCTCTGTGTGTGCATGTGCACACACATACACACGTGTCTTTGCATACAGCTGTGAGGCCAAAGGCCTGGTGGTGCTGCAGGAAGGAACCAACCGGGCTGATGTTGTCTGTGGTGAGTCTGGAGAATGGGTCCTGGCAGGCATCTGGTGAGGTGGGGACGGAAGAGGGAAGACTGAGACGTGGAGGAGAGGGGCTGGAAGAGAGGAGGCAGCAGTTAGGCGCGTGTGGCATCCCAGTCCTCTTAGGAGCCTAGGCACTCGCTTCTCTCTGAGCCTCAGTTTGTTCCGCTATAAAATGGGATAGCAGTAATAGCTCTTCGAATAGTTGAAATGCCTGGCATGGGTCCAGGCAGTTTGTAGGTGCCCCACAAACACTGTTCTGCTACCCTGTACTTCAGGTACGGGTACACTTGGCTTTGGTGCTAGCATGAGATGCTTGGCCGGAAGCACAGATCACAAACTCAAATAACTACAGGGTCTTGCTGGGTCATTTAATGAGTGAAAAAGGCCAGGTGTAAGAAAGCCCATAATCCCAGCTTCTTGGAGACTGAGGCAGGAAGACTGTAAATTCAAGACCAGCCTGGGCAACTTGGTGAGTCCCTATCTCCAAATAAACAAGCAACAAAAAAGACAGTTAGGGATGGAGTTCTGTGGCCAGAGTGCATGGGACCTCAGGTTCAGAGAATGCCACAAAGGAACAAAGCAAGAAAGAAAAGTGGGCTGGAGAGATGGCTCAGCGGTTAAGGTGCTTGTCTGCAAAGCCTAACGGCTCGAGTTTGATTCTCCAGTACCCATGTAAAGCCAGATGCAGCAGCTGGAGGCCCTGGCGTGCCCATTCTCTCTCTCTCTCTCTCTCTCTCTCTCTCTCTCTCTCTCTCTCTCTCTCTCTCTCTCCTGAACATGGTGGCACATGTCTTTAATCCCAGTGGGAGGCCAAGGTAGGAGGATCTCTGTGAGTTTGAGGCCAGCCTAAGGCTACATAGTGAATTCCAGGTCAGCCTGGGCTAGAGCAAGACCCTACCTCAAGAAAAAGAAAAGTGTTGTCTTTTTGCTTTTTCTCAAGGCTGACTTTTTCCCTCGTGGCAAGGCTGGGACTAAAATGAAGTGAGAAGCACTTGACCTCACACACAATATTTAAAGGAGTAACCAAGAAAAAGAGCATTAAAATATTATCTATTTTTATTTGAAAGGGGAGAGAGAGAGAGGGAGAGGGAGAGAGGGAGAGAGAGAGGGAGAGAGAGAGGAAGAGAGGGAGAGAGGGAGAGAGAGAAAGAGAGAGAGAGAATGAGAGAGAGAGAGAGAGAAAGAGAGAGATAGAGAGAGAGAGAGAATAGACACACCAGGGCTTTCAACTGCTGCAAACAAACTCCAGATGTGCCACTTTGTGCATACTGGGGAATTGAACCCAGGTCTTTAGGCTTTGCAGGCAAGCACCTTAACTGCTGAGCCAGCCCCAAACAACCTTTTTATATAATTTTAGAAAATATCAAAATGAATGCAAAAAATTGTGATGAACAAAATAGCAAAACTTTAAATAAAGACAGGATCTAACTTTGCATATGTACTACCTTGTATTACTCCCTTCATCCTAATCTTGGCCATGGTTCCAATAAAACTTTATTTATAAACCAAGTAGCCACCTGGTAGCCATTGTTTGCTCTTTTGTTATCTGCTTCCTAACTTATGGGCTAGGTATGGTGATACAGGCCTACAGTGCCAGCACTCAGTAGGCTGAGGTAGGAGCATCACAAGTTCAAGGCCAGCCTGAACTACCTAGTGAGACTATCTCAAAAACGACTTATCTTGATAACTGGGATTTTTGGTGTCTCTTTGAATATTTCTGGGAATGGGCTGGGGAGATGGCTTGGTGGTTAAAGGCACTTGCTTGCAAATCCTGAGGGCCCAGATTTGGTTCCCCAGTACCCATGTAAAGCCAGATGCACAAAGTGTCTGAAATTTGTTTGCAGTGACAAGAGGCCCTGGCACACTCATTCTCTCTCTCTCTCTCTCTCTCTCTCTCTCTCTCTCTCTCTCTCTCTCTCTCTCTCTCTCGGAAATAAATGAAAGTATTTTAAAAACATTTTCTTTGGGGGTGCTGGAGAGATGGCTCAGCAGTTAAGGTGCTTGTCTGCAGAGCCTAAGGACCTCGGTTTGATTCCCCAGTACCCACATAAAGCCAGATGCACAAAGTGGTGCATGCATCTGGAGTTTCTTTGCAGCAGCTTGAAGCCCTGGTGTGCCCTTTGTCTCTCTCTCCTCTCTATTTATCTCTGCTTGCAAATAGATAAAAATATTTTAAAAATAAAATAAAGTTCTAGAATAGGCAAAACTAATCTATAATTAAAAAAAATTCAGGAGGCTCAGTAGTTAAGGCATTTGCTTGCCAAGCCTAACGACCAGAATTCAGTTCTTCACTAACCATCTGGAGTCCATTTGCAGCGGCTGGAGGTCCTGGTGTGCCCATTCTCTCTGTTCTCTCTCTCTCTCTCTGCTTGCAAATAAATAAATATTGAAACACATTTTGTTGGGAAACATTTGTGTCCCTTTGCCTCCTACTAGAGGCTACCTGCCTCCTGCGTTTCTTTATTTGCTCCTTGGAATAGAGGCTTGGGTTCAAGAGACACTTCCTCCCCGAGTCTTCTATAGAGAATATAACAGTTTAGATATCCCCTGAGCTGGGCAGCAGGAAGCTAACCACCCCTCTTCAGCAGAGGATGCCTTCCCAATGGAAATCTGTCTCACCAGGGGTCAATCTTTCCAACTCCTAAGAGAATCACCATCCAGGGTTTTTCTTTTATCTCTTTTAAAATATTTTTATTTGTTTATTTGCAAGCAGAGAAAGATAAAAGACAGACACACAGAGAGAATGGGTGCGCCAGGGCCTCTAGCTGCTGCAAACAAACTCCAGATGCATACACCACTTTGTGCATCTGGCTTTACATGGGTACTGGGGAATTGAACCTGGATCATCAGGTTTTGCAGGAAAGTGCCTTAACTGCTGAGCCATCTCTTCAGCCCAAGGTTTTTTTCTTTATAATATTTTATTTATTAACTTGGAGAGAGAGAGAGAGAGAGAGAGAGAGAGAGAGAGAGAGAGAGAGAGAGAGAGAGAGAGAGAGAGAGAGAGAACAAGCACCAGGGCCTTTTGCCCCTGCGAACAAACTCCAGCTGAATGTGCCACTTTGTGCAATCTGGCTTTACGTGGGTACTCTGGGGAATCGAACCTAGGCTGTCAGGCTTTCAAGCAAGCACCTTTAACCGCTGAGCCATCTCTCCAGCCCTGTGCCCAGGTTTTTAATACAGAATCCTTAATTTAGAAAAGTTAGCAAGTATCTCAAAGCATAACATGTACTTGTCTCCTAAAGACATCTGCCATCCACATTTCCCCAAGGGCCACCTGCATCAGGGAGCTCAGACACTGGAGGATTTAGTAGCTTTGGGCAAGGGATTCGAGCACCCATGGGTGGGGCATGCTCAAGTCTCTATTTCTGCAGGTTTACAGCCTCGGATGCGATCGCTGCTGGTGATCCCCATTGTGCTGGGGTTCCTGGTCGGCATGATCTTCTTGTCTGTCTATATCAGTGAGTGCTCAGGTGGGGAGCAGGAGGGAGGAGCAGGGCCTGCAGAACCAGCCATTCTCATGTCCTTCTTGTCCCCCTTTAGGAAAAGTGGTCAGGAAGCGAAAGGTTAAGGTAGGTCACCCCGATGACATACAGCGTTGGCAAGCTGGAAGGGTCAGCATCTGTCTCTAGGCCAGAGGATGTCAGCAGAACTGGGCTCTCACCCTCCCCCAGCCCTGGCTTCTGCCCACTCACTCACCTCTCTCTGGTCTGCGCTTGGCTCCCCTGCAGAATGACCTTGGCTGTATTTCTCCCCTTCCTTGGCATCCGTGTTGAGGGACCCCAAAGAGTGTGTGTAGCCAGAGGGTGCAGCTCCTTGATTCCCCAGGCGCCCTCTCTGGAAGCTTCCTGTCACCTTCTGTGTGGCCAGCAGGGGGCAGGAGGCACCCAAGAAACCAATGCTGACTTACCTTTGGGGAACAGGGAAGGGGCTTGTGTGTGTGTTGGGGAGAGGGTGGGGGAGAGCTCCCCAGGCACAGTGGGCCCTGCAGCGGAGGGGTGACTTCACACCTTGGCTCCCCAGGTCTTCCACCCTGAGCCCAAGTATAAAGGACCCGTGGAAGTGGATTTCCCTGGCCACAACCCTGCCGCCCCAGTGCAGGAGACCCTCCAGGGCTGCCAGCCTGTCACCCAGGAGGATGGCAAGGAGAGCCGAATCTCAGTGCAGGAGAGACAGTGAGGCTGGGCTGGCCCGTGACAAGACAGTCCAAGAGGCTTGAGTGGCTGTGATGGCGACAGCAATCCACTGAGGAGCCTGAACTGATGATGCGAATGGGGTACAGCCCTGCCCAGGAGCGAGAGGAGTAAAGCAACCGAACACAATCACCCTTGGGGACTCACGCTTCAAGCAGCCACCCAGTCTCTCCACTAGCTTTTAAAGATGGAGGAAAAACTTGGGTGTGGAAGGTCCACGTGGATACCCAACAACGATTCAGGACTCAGGGATGAACACGGTGGCTTCCACTTGCCCAGGAAGACATGGACATGGGTCTCCATCGCTGCCTTTTCGGTGATGATGGAAGACATATCATTGCCTGTCAGCAGAGCACTGATTAAATAAAATCGTAATCTATTTATACAGCAGGATCTCAGGACCATTGTCAAATTGGGGTGTGGTGGGGGAGGCAGGTACACACCCTGAGCTGGGGGTGGTGGCTCACACCTGTAATCCCAGCACTGGGGAGGTGATGACAAGATGGTCAGGAGTTCAAGGCTAGCCTGGGCTACATATGATCCTGTCCCAACCCCTCCCAAAACAGTATGACACGCACACACCTGTGTGTCCCCCCTCACCAGCACCTATGTTTGCATGTCCTCCCACGCATGTGTGTATGTGTGTGTGTGTGTGTGTGTGTGTGTAGTGTACGCTATTGCATTCAATACATTGTATATATACACTGAATTATATAGCCCTAGAAGGATATCTATAGATGTCTATAAATAAAATATGCATTATATGTGTAGGTCAAGCAAGGATTCTGGGAAGATGCACTGAAAACTGAAATTTGAAGAGCAGTGGTGTCAAGGGTGGAAAAGATCTGGCTTTCCCACAATGCTTCATGATTTTTTATTTCCAAAAGGAAAGTGGATTTACAAAATGCTTATGTAATTAAAAAAAATCATCAAACATGCACAAAGAAAGCCGGGGGTGGACAAGCTGGGTGACAAGAGCTGTTTCATTTGCTGTCAGGCTCACAGAATTAGGGCATTTTCTGAGGATAAGTAAGAATGTCCCCAGGCTGCTGTCCCTCCAGGGCACCTTCCATGTGCACTTGCACTTGGCTTAGGTTTGCAAAGCAGTTTCCCCAGTGGCTTCATGCTTCACACCATAAGGCTTCAGGGGCATGCAGGGTCCTCAGATCTGCCTCCTTCATTAAACACAGGCTCAGAGAGGTGAAGTGACTTGCCAGTGGTCACACAGCAGTGAAGGCATGTTTGAAATGGCCACTGTTTTTGTAAAAGCATTTTTATTTGCAAACAGAGAGAAAGAAAGAGGGGGGGAGGATGGGCTTGTCAGAGGCTCTTGCCACTGCAAAGGAACTCCAGATGCACGTGCCATATGTGCATCTGGCTTTACCTGGGTGCTGGGGAACTGAACCCCAGGCCATCAGGCTTAGCAAGGAAGCGCCTTTAACCAAGGAGCAACCTTCCCAGACCAGAGCTCACACTCTTAGTTCTAGACTGCAACCTGATCAGTCCTCACCATCAGCTCCTCCTATGTCCTCCCCTCCCCGCCTCTGACCTCACTGCTCTGGGGCTGCTGCTCTCGGTCAGATGGTGCCCCTCCAGTTCTCCCCCCACAGCATATAAGGATAAAAATAGACCATCCTGTTCTCTTTTCCTGCTGTGCCAACTGAGGGGGAGCCTAGCCAGGAGGAGCAGCAGATGGAGCCTGAGCAGAGGGGAGGGGAGGAAGGCTGGAGGACAAGGAGGGGACGCAGAAGCAAGGCAAAGCCCCTGAAGGGACCCTTGGTGGGGTTTAACCCCAGGCTGGCAGTTGGAGCATCTGCCTGCTATGGGTTCCCCTAGGGGAGCTGTTGTCTCGAGACTGGGAGTGGAGAAGGCTGGTGGTGATGGAGGCTGGGAGGGCATCTGGACGTGAAGAGAGGGGCACCTGGCTTTGGCAGGCTTCCCAGAAGAGCTTCAAGAGCCATTTGGAGGCACCAGGTGGGGTCTTTAGCTTAGAAAGCGGAGCAAAGTGGTGGAGGGGAGGGGCGCTGTGGGACCTAGTCCTCAGGTCCTGCCTAGTTCTCAATTACTTGTGGTACTTGGAGCCCGGTGGAGAGACAAGTCACTTCTGCCACCCACCATCCACGTAATCTCAGACAAGTGACTGTCATGTCTTTGTTTCCCAGTTTCGTTACCTGGCCAAGGGCAGCAGTCCTTGTAGCAGATGCTATGGTGGTACTCCTGTGCTCTCTCCTAGGGGAAGGTTCTTGGACTTGACCGAGCACCAGAACCACCCATGAGGCTTGCTAAGTGACAGATTGCTGGCCCCACCTCCAGGGTTTCTGGCTCAGGTCTGGGAGAGAGATCCAGAGTTGGTATTTCTAGCAAGTTCCCCAGGTGGTACCATGCTGACAGTCTGAGGATCACACATGGAGAACCCCTGACCTTTGTACTGCTGCTGGCCTGGGGCTTGTCACCTCAGGGATTCTCCTGTCTTGAAGATAGGCTCCGTGTGGCCATAGGCCAGGCCCACTGAAGACAAGAAAGTTAGTGCAAGGACTCTCAACCAGCTGTGGTTCAAAGGTGGAGATAAAACGCCTCCGCATCCTTGCCCCCCAGAGGAACAATTCTGAGTGTATTCTACACTGTTTCTTTTTTTAATTTTAATTTATTTGCAAGGGGAGGGAGGGAGGGAGGAAGGGAGAGAGACAGACAGAGAGAGAGACAGACAGACAGACAGACAGAGAATATGAGAATGGGCACGCCCTACTTGTTCATCTGGCTATACAAGGGAATTGAACCCAGGCCATTAGGCTTAGCAAGCAAGTGCCTTAACTGCTGAACTATCTCTCCAGCCCCTCTACTCTGTTTCTTGGTCTTCCTGGAGTGACCAGACCCCATGTGCCCATGGCTAGCACTTTGTCTTGCTTTCTGTCTGTTCCTAATATTGCTTTATGACTTTACTTCTTTCTGTCATAGGTTTGCTTCTGGAAGTTTCCCCTGAGAGTCAGCAGAGCCAAGCAGAAGAAGGTGAATATTTGTCATTAGCATCCCTGCCAGTGGGAGGGGCGGGCATTGTTGGCACTCTCAAGTGAGCTTTCTGGGGCTTCCAGAGTTTATCCTCTGCCTTGGACTTCCATCTCAGCAGATACCACATGAAGGGTTGGTTCCCTAAAGGCCCTGTTGGGTCTGAAAATAGCAAAGAGACCCAATGTCTTCCCCCGGGTCTACCCAGGGTCTACCTACCCAGGGTCTTTCATGGTGGCAGATGGACCAGTGGCTGTGAGGCACACAGCAGCCAGGAGGTGTCGCCAAAGTAACATCTTTATGGCAGTGGCTTGCCAACTGAGTCAGGTTGGCTTTGCTGAGCTGTCTGCACAGAAACCATGCTCTGGGGCTGAGGCTTCCCTGTCCCTGGAGGGGGCCTCCTGCAGCCTGCCCTCCATGACTCAACCAGTCCTCAGGTCTCATACTACCATGCACTTTCCTCAACAAAAATGGACTGTGTCCTCAAGGTGGGCATCAGCCAGGCTATACAGTAACCAAAGAGCTCACACTATGTGCTAGGCACAGTGCTAAGCACTTTCCATGCAGTCCGGTCCTCCTCCTCAGTAGAACAACCTTCAGAGGGTGTGGTCTCAACACATTCAGTGGGTCAAATGACTCAAATCACGTAGAGCTGAGATCTGGATTGAACAAGCTCACCCAGAAGTATGCCTGTAGGAAGCAGGTTCCAGCTAACTGGCCTTCAAGACTGGGGTGGAGGGGAATCCGAAGCAGGGCAGCCAACCTGCAGAGGAGGCAGGGGCTCCCTGGGCAGTAACTATTGGTTCTATTCAATGCCTCCCAGAGGGAATGATGGTTGTATATTGCTGGATGCCCATTCTCACATGAAATTTTCCAACATTTATTTGGTATATTATATTTATCTTTTTGCTTGTCTTTTTTTTCAAGGCAGGGTCTCACTGTAGCCCAGGGTGACCTGGAATTTACTCTGTAATCCCAGGCTGGCCTCAAGCTCACAGTGATCCTCCTACCTCTGTCTCCCAAGAGCTGCCTGGCTCGTCCAACATTTAAAGGCTACTAATTCCACAATTGAAAAAGCTCTTGGTGAGTGTCCAAGAAAGCATGATACAGAGGGTCAGGAGAGATGGCTCAGGTTAAAGGCACTTGCTCTTGAAACCTGACAGCCTGTGTTCAAGTCCCGAGTACCCATGTAAAGCCGAAATCCACAAAGTGGTACATGCATCTGGAGTTCATTTGCAATGGCAGAGGGCATTGGAAATCCATACACTTTCTCTCAAATAAATAAATATTTTTTCAAAGCCTGGGAATTCCATTGTGTCCATTGAGAGGACCCTGAGGCAGAATCAAGCCTTCCTCTGCCACTAACCAGGAGTCTGAATGGAGCCCCTAGGGTCTTAGGCTGTGCCATGGGGGGGGGTGACCAGGACCTGGGACATTTTGGAAGGGGCCAAGTTGGGCACGCATGTGCCTTGAAGCAGACATAACCCAGGTGAGCATGGACACACATTCTCTTGCAACCTTTGGGCCCTGTGGTGGATTCTTTGGGCAGCAGAAGTTATTAAAAATTCTGCCCCCAAGGATTCCTCTCCCTCAGGGTGAATCTAGCATTGACAATTACAAACCCACTTGCAGGGGTGAGGAGATGCAGCTTTAATTTTAAAACAAGAATGAAAACAAAAATAACCTATGCTGTGTTTGGGACTGGCAGGCATTCAGGGTGGGGGAGGCTCCCCTGAGGCCAGCAGCAGGGGTGAATGAGAGGGGGCTCCAGGAAGATCAGCCAACAGTTTCTACCCCAGGGACAGCTGTGGAGTATATCCCCTCATCCTATGCCCCTCCCTGTCGCCCAGGCTCTCTGCCCCCGCCTCTCTCTCTGGACTGGCACATCCTGCTGGGTCTTGGCACTCACCTAGTTACCAGCCTCCACCTCACCCCAGGCCTTCCTCCCACTTCCTGCCTGGCTCTCTGCCCACCTTCTTTCTGTCGCCGGCTCCTCCACCTCAACCCTGGTTCTCTTTCGAACAAGGCTTATTGTTTTGGCTAATTATAAAAGTCCTGTATCACACCCCCATCCAAGCAATAAACAAGGACAGGAGAATAAGACCACCTGTAAGCCTCCCACCACTCTGTCAATTAGAAGGTATGGTCCTTCTAGACTTGTTTTCGTTGCCAAAAACATTTGTGTAAACTTGGGATATTATTATACATACTGTTTTGCAAGTAGTCTTCTTTGCTTAGCACTGTACAGCAGACATTTCTCCATGCCAATAAATATAGATCAACAACATGGGTTTTAATCACTGCATACATTTCATTCATAGGCAGACTCCTGATTCATGGAGTCCTATGTTGTTGATGAGCTTCCAGCATTTTCCTTCCCTCTGGAGTCTCTTGGGCACTTTTCTTATCTTGTCTCTGCCGTCTTTTGTTTTCTCTCTGTCTCGTCTTCCTTTTCTCCCTCGACTTCTCTCTCCTGCCTTCATCACCACTGTCCCCATCCTGTGATCTCTTCTTCCAGTCTCTCAGGAGGAAAGGACATCTCTGGCCCTCCTCACTGTCCTCTACAAGTTCTGTCTGCCTGCTTGTCGAGGGGTTGGGGTCGGTAGTGTTTAACACCCGCTCCCCTGTGTCAGACACGTGCTGTCTCATTAGCTAGGCTGTCCCCCCAAGTGAGGCAGGCAAGAGCCGCTGTAGCAGCAAGAGGCCTAATTGAATGTAACTAATTATTCACTCCCTTAAATGGGCCTGGGAGGGACAGAATTACTCACTCTGAACTGGGGAGACAGGGAACTGGCCGGCTGGCAAACAAATCCCGGGGCCTGCAGAGAGGGCTCTCCTCGGAATACTAATTAGGGCAGGAATGACAGGCTCAGGCAGGCACCAGCACCTTTCCCTGGCTCTGCCTCATTCAGGACTTGGGGTGCCTGGAGGAGAAGCAGTACTACAGTTGAGGACCTCAGGGAAGGGCTAAGGTAGGCTGAGGAGACAGTGCAGAGTAAGTGGGGGGCCTGGAAGCAGGCAGGGGGCTGAAGTAGAAGGGAATGAGTGAGCTGGAGATGTTGGCCAGAAATCTTGGTTCCCTGAAGCAGGCGACTTATCCAAAGACGATTTCCTTCTAGTTCCAACACTACCGAGTGCACGCCCTATGCTATAGACTGGGTGCCCACTATGCCGGTGAACCCCGTTATCCCAGGCAGGAAAGACAAGGCTCAGAGGGGCAAGTAGCCCATTCCTCCTGGATCAGCAGTTCTGATTACTTGATGAACTTCAGTTCCTGGCCCAGGATGACCCGGATAACTGGTCTCTATTAGAACTCCATCACACTATCAGGGTCTTTGTTCTAATATCACCTGGTTTCTGGGGCCCATTCTTCTCATCCAACCCATTCCAAATGACCTCAAGTTCAGGCTTGACCTTGAGGCTGAGGGAGGAGAATGGAGTGGGAGAGGTTCAGACAGGGAGATGGGGCCTCACTGCTGCGGTGGGGGTAAGTGGCTCTGGGCTGTACCCCTTGGGAAGCTCCTGGAGGTCAGAGTTGAGAGGTCATTGGGGTTTGTAAAGACATGGAAGAGAGACTTGGAGGGACACTGAGAGTGGAGAGATTGTTGGGGGAAGTGGCACGTATAGAAACCATGATTCTAGTGGTATTTCTGTGCCAGGAGCCTCTCCCATGCCATCTTGTTCAATCTTAACAGAGATCCTTTGAGGGCATCCTGGCCTGGCAGCTGAGGAAGGTCATCTCAGAAAGGTTGAGAAAGTGGCTTACAGCCATAAAGCAGAGTTAGTATCCCATTTCTTTAAATTTTTTTTATTTATTTGCATAGGCGCACATGAGTGTGCCTGTGTGCATGCGCGTGCTTTCTGCCACTGCAAACGAATGCCAGATGCATGTGTCACTTTTTGCATCTGGCTTGACATGCATGGGCACTAGGGATTTGAACCTGGTCTAGCAGGCTTTGCAAGCATGCATTTTAGACCACTGAGCCATCTCCCAGCCCCTAGTATTCCAGTATTCCATTCTGACTCCTCAAAGCCCCTTCCCATGCCCCTCTCCCCACTGCTGCTCGGCTTCTGTGCCTGTGATCTCTTCTATGTGCCGATATGGGTGTGCTACTGTGTTGCTGTAGGCTTGTTAGATGAGCACCTGCTGGTGTTCGTGTGTGCGTGAGTGCATGTGCACGTGTGCATGTGCTTGCATGCACGTGCATGCATGCGTGCTAGCTGTCCACAAGTCCCCCATTCATGCCCAGCACTATGCTTCCACTGACCATCCAGAGTACTGGCATGGGTTTGCCTCTGTCCCCCAGCCAGCTCCAGTGACTACTCAAGGTGGCTTCCTCTCCTGGTGGCTGTCCTGTCCCCGTGCCCCCCCCACCAGGAGAGGTGGGAAGGTATGTCCTGCCAGCAAAGTGACAAGCAGCCTCATTAGTAATAAAGTAGGTGACAATCCTCTGAGGTCCAGCACAGAGCACAGAAACTCCATTTCAGGGTTCCCTATTGCTTCCTATCCCTAGTGAAGGTGACAGGGACAGATGGATTGTTGTCACCCTCTTGCTCCCCCCCTCCAGCCAAGCGCAGGGACGTCATGGGAGCTTCATGGAGGGGCAGCAAATTTATGAGCCCAACACTGATTCCCAATCACCTTGCTGGCCAATCCATCTTTCTAGAGCCAGGGATAAAATGAAATTATTGCGAAATAAATCTTTGTGGATGATGGAGGGGCTGGCAGGCGGGGCAGCAGGGGTTGGAGCCGCAGGGGAAGTTAGGGTTCAGGTGGGAGCCCATTGCTACTCCCCTGGGTCGATGTCCAAGAGAAGGGACTCAGCACCCTTTGAGGTCTAGTGTGGGGCAGAGCTCTGTCTAGACTCTCAGCTCTCTCTGGAGCCCCCTGGCCCACAGGATTGCCATCCCAAGATATGGGTGCAGGATCCTCAGGCTTTTGTGGGGTCCTGAGTCACCAGTATGTCCTGGTAGAGCTCTGGGATTGGGGAAGGGGAGGGAGGGAGAGAAGGGAACAGTGAGGATTGGGTCCTGGGCCATACTTCACTTCTTTAACTGCCCACCTGTACTCATGGCCCACAGCCCAGCTTGTCCTTGGAGGTTCCCTGCAGGGGACACAGTGCCAGCTCTTCAATTTCTGGAGAGAGTGAGGGGAGGGGACTAACAGGTGGCTGCTCAAGAGCGGCACCTGTCTTTGAGTAGATTCTAGAAGGACAGGTGTCTAATGGCTGAGTGACAGTCTTGGGCTAGCATGTCCCAAAACCTTGGGTTCCTCCTACCCCCCTCCCAGACTCTGAAGATGGTCAGCTGCTGACTCAGGAATGGGTCCAGAGCCAAAAGTGTCCTCAGTGCCTTCACCATGCTCAGAGCGCTGAGCTTGTCACATTGCCCCCTACTCCAGTAGCTCCCAGAGGACCCCCTCTGCCAGGGCACTGAGCTGGAAGTGGATACAGTCAGCCAGCTGGGATGTGATCATTCAGCCTGCTGAACAAGGCCAGTCCTAGCCACAGGGGAGCCATAGAGAGGTTCTGCAGGGGTCACTGGACAGGATCAGCCCTTGTGGTCCAAGTTGTCCCCTCCCTAGGAAGAACAGCATGGCTTTGAGGTCATCAGCACCTACTACTGTTGTAGACTGGGTGGGGTGGTGTCTGAGTTAGGCCCCAGGCTCACTGGATGAGTGGGGCTGGGAGCTAGACATGATACTCCGAAGTGAGATTTGCCTTGTTATCTTTGCTCACCCAGGCAGAGGGCCTTAGGCATCAGCCCAGCCATCCAAGGAGTTGAGACAGGTGGAGGATGGTGGGGGAGAGCGGTGTGCTGAAGCCAGGCTGGTGTGGCTCAGCACCTACTGTGTGTGTCTGTGTGCCCCTGGGTGGTTTGTGGAGTTTTGTCTCCAATAGTATGTGTGTCTTCCTAATGAGTGTGCATATTCTTGACTAGCATGTGTGTTGAAGTGATTCCTACTCCCGTGTGTTGGTATTTCCCTTTCACGTGTGTATGTTGCTGGAATTGTGTGTGTGTTTGGTTTTTTTTCCCACGGTTAGGTCTCACTCTAGCCCAGGCTGACTTGAAGCTCTGTAGTTCTAGGCTGGCCTCAAACTCAGTGATCTCCTACCTCTGCCTGCCAAGTGCTGGGATTAAAGGCGTGCAACACCACACACTTTGAGTGTATGCATGATATGTGTGTTTCTGTGCATGAATGTGTGTGTGTGTGTGCCATAGTGTGTGATGTGTGGGTTCTTGTGTATGAATGCGGGTGTGTGCGCCATAGTGTATGTGGAGGTCAGAGGACATTCTTGGGTGCAGGCCCATGCTTTCTACCTTATTAGTGGCAGGGGCTCTTGTTTGCTATGGTGTACACAGGCTGTCTGGTGAGCTTGGGATTCTCCTGTCTCCACCTCCCATCTTGCAGTAGAAGCACTATCCCGTTCACCTTTACCTGGGTTCTGGGGATCTGAACTCAGGCCGTCATATTTGTGCATCAAGTGTTTTTACCCACTGAGCCATCTCCCCAGCTGTGTGTGTTTCTTCAATGTGCATGTGTGCGCACACCTACAAGCTCCTCACGGCTTTGTGCATACATGCCCTGGTTGTGTCCAGTTCACCCAGAGGCTCCTGGGCCCAGCTATTCCTGGTGGACAGAGAGCTAGGTGGGCAGGTTGGGTGAACTTGGGCAGCTTCCAGAGGCAGCGAGATGGCAGAGAACAAAGGGGTAATCAGCTGAGAGGCCATGAGAACTGCCGATTGAGGAAGAGGAATGAGTGTGCAGCCTCCTGGGTGCCTGTGGAGACTGGGCAGTGGGGGGCCTTGGCATTCTGATTAGAAAACATCAGGTGCAGAAAGGCTTACGTGGATGGCTGTGGGGTGGGCAGCTCTGAGCTGCAGGAGGCAGAGGGGGAACCCCAGGAGAGGACAGGGACAAACTAGATCAAGGCCTGAGGGGGAAGACCGAACTTCCTTGAAAAGGAGGCTGCAGTGCCCCGAGTTTCTCTCAAGCCATTCTCAGTGCTCCCTTCCACCACCTGAAGCTTGCTGCATAGTACTCCCTCCATCATGGAGGCTGGCCTTGTCACAGAGACATGCTCAGAGAGAGGTGGCAGCTTGTTCAAGGCCACACAGCAGCAGATCCGGGTCTGCTTGACTTTAGCATCTCTGTTTCACCCTTTATGCCAGCCTGCTCCCCAGGTCTCTGGCATCCTCAGCTGGGAGGAGTTTGAAGGCATTCCTGACAGAGAAAAGCAGGATTTGGGACTGCGAGGAGATGGCTGAGTAGATTAAAGCACTTGCACACAATTCTGAGTATCAGAGTTCAAAACCCCAGACATATAAAATGAGGAAGCTGTAGCGGGCTTCTGTAATCCCAGTGCACCTACTATGAGAAGGGAACAGAGACAGGAGAATTTCCTGGAAGACTGGAGTGGTGAACAAGAAGAGACCCTGCCTCAAATAAGGTGGAGTGCAAAGACCAACAGAAAGTTGTCCTCTGATCTCCGTGTGTGAGTGCTGTGTCGTGTGTGGGCCTGGATTCATACACAGAAGAACACACCCCAAAATAAGTAAAATTTAAAAATTCAAAAAAAA
>PVHP010016069.1:0-36490 GCA_004024765.1 Zapus hudsonius | reverse complement strand
TTTTATGTAGCCATAAAATAGAATAAAATCATTATGTTTTCAGGAAAATGGATGGATCATGATGTTAAGTGAAAAACCCTGAATCAAGACAAATAAGATATTCTCTCCTTCAGAAATATTGATTATTTCACTCATTTGCAAGAAAAGAGAGAGGGGAGATGGGTGTCAGGGTCTCTTGCCACTGCAAATGAACTGAAGAAAAATGTGCCACTTTGTGCATCTAGCCTTTCATGGGCGCTGGGGAATGGGACCCAGGCTGGCAGGCTTTGTAAACAAGCACCTTTAACCACTGAGCAGTCTCCCCAGCCCAATGCACTTTCTTTTATAGGTGGACTCTAGGATGTAAACAAACACTTGAAAATAGAACGAGAGAAGAAATGAGGGGCAAGAAAGAACCGTGTGTGTGTGTATACATTAGCTATGTAAGAAAATATCATGATGGAGGCAATTATTTTGTACAGTTAATCTCAGTAATAGAAAAGAAAACATTCCCAATATTAGATAGGATTCCTCTCTTATTCCTGGGTTGACCTGTTCTGTTTGCAGTGCTTTGATTCAATTAATGAGTATATTTCTTTGACTTTTTCATCAAAATTGAAATCATTTGGAGGTTGTTTCATACAATGAGAGTGACCCAACCCATTATTTTGTGTAGTATGTATGATGCATATGTGGTGGTTGTGTGTGTGGCACGTGTGTGTGTGCGTGTGTGTGCGCAATTATGTGCACTTCCTATTCACGATTGTGCAGAGATCAAAGGGGGAGTCCTCTGTCACTCATCTGCATATTTTCATGAAGGACAATCTCTCACTGCACCTGGATCTGTGTTTTTTCATCACAGAGGCTGATCAAAGAGTCCCAGGATTCTCTGCTATTCACTCCCCACTTTCTACAAAACTGAGGCTTTGGGCTTGTATGGTGACACCCAGGTGTTCATGTGGGTGCTAGGGATGGAACTTAGGGTGAATTAGGCCATCCTGCTTGTGCTTCAAGCGCTCTTTACCTATGAAGCCATCTCTCCAGCATCCCACACCCTAAATTTTAAACCAGAAATGAAGTGCTGTCTCTTCTATACTGCTAACAGCTTTTCTATATGGATTCACTACTTGAAGCTCTGGAGTCTTCTCATCTTAGTTTTGCATATCCATCTCTTCACAAAGATTTGGACAGGAGAATCTCCGCATAGTTATCCTTACAAATCCCTATTTGAGGAAAAATGCTTGTTACTGGCTTTGTGGGGAGAGCATACAGTGGCCAGGGAGCAGATGTTAATAGGTAGGCAGTGTTAGTAGCAGAAATGAGAGAGGTGGTATCTCTGCACAAAGGTGGAGGCACTGTATGCCAAGTTTCTTTTACACTTTAAAATTCCTTGGGCTTGGGAGATGACTCAGAGATTCAAGGCACTTGCTTGTAAAATTTCATAACTGCATCCTAGAATTCTGGCCCTTTACTTACATGCCCACTATCCCCCTGAGTACCTCTTCTCTTTCTCCCTCAAAAGCTTTTTCTAGCTTCCTGGTCTCTACTATCGACTTTGTCTGCACCTTGTTTTTATGAGACAGGGTCTCCCACTGAACCTGGAACTCATCAATTCCACTAGATTAGTGAGTCAGCAAACCTTATCTTCCCTCCCAGCAATGTGGATTACATGTGCACTGCCAGGTCTGTCATTTTATGAGAATTTTGTGGATCTGAACTCAAGCCTCCTTATTTCATGGCCAGCATTTACCTATTGAGCCATCACCCCAGCCCAAGGTTTCTTTCTTTTTAAAAGATACTGTTTGAATAATTAGAAATACTGAACAACCAGAAATAGATATATTCTTATATGTAAATGCCCACAGGTAAAAACAGTATTATGCATAATGAATGTGTATAAAATGAAAATAAAAAATAAACAAAATAATGAATGAAAGGAAAAATTTCTCTTCATAAAATATCTCAAAGGCTGAAAATCATTTATTCTTAGGTTGTTAGATCCTAATGTTTCTTTTATCACATTTCATCTCCTCTCTCTATTTCCACAGAGACAGAGGAAGGGAGCATGTGGGAGTGGAATCAGACCTCGCTGGCAGACTTCATCCTGGAAGGGCTCTTTGATGACTCCCTCAACCACCTCTGTCTTTTCGTCCTGACCATGGTGGTCTTCATCATTGCAGTGAGTGGAAACAGCCTCACCATCTTCCTCATCTGTGCAGATCCCCGGCTCCACACACCCATGTACTTCCTGCTCAGCCAGCTTTCCCTCATAGATCTGATGTTTGTCTGCACAACCATTCCCAAGATGGCTACCAACTAATCTCTGGCAACAAGGCCATCTCCTTTGTGGGCTGTGCCATCCAGCACTTCCTATATTTATCTGTTGGTGGTGCTGTGTGTGTTCTCCTGGCTTTCATGTCCTATGACCGCTATGTGGCCATCTGTCATCCATTACGTTACACTGTGCTGATGAGCATGAAGGTGGGTGTGGTGATGGCTGTGGTTTCTTGGCTGAGTGGATCCATGAACTCCCTAATTCACACAGTGATTGTGATGACTTTCCCTTTCTGTGGGTCTCGGATAATCCATCACTTCTACTGTGAGTTTCCAGCTGTTGTGAAGTTGGTGTGTGGGGACATCACTGTGTATGAGAACACAGAGTATATCAGCACCATCATACTTCTCCTCCTCCCTGTCTTCCTCATCTGCACATCCTATGCATTCATTCTCCACAGTGTCATTCAGATGCGCTCAGCTGGGAGCAAGAGAAATGCTTTTGCCACTTGTAGCTCTCACCTCACTGTGGTTTCCCTTCTGTTCAGTGCCCTCATCTTCTTATACATGAGGCCGAGGTCCCAGCGCACTCCACTGCAGGACACAGTCGGTTCTGTCTTCTACAGCATCATCACTCCCACCCTGAATCCTATGGTTTATACTCTCAGGAATAAGGATGTAGCTAAGGCTCTCAAGAGAGTGCTGGTGTCACACAGAATGTTGATTGGAACAGCATAAGCTCCTTAAGTTCAACTGGGTAACCCTCTAAATTGCATTTAGAATCCAGATTCCTAGTTCCTCTTGACTTCACAAATCATGTGGTTAAGATAGAATTCCCCTACTCTACTTTTTTTCTGCAGTGTATAAACACTGTGTAGTACATTTCAGTAAGCCCTTGGAGTACTAAGGAAAAGCTCAAACAAATCCTTTAAAACAAGGGGTTGGGGATATGCCTCATTTGGCAGAGTGTTTGTTTAGTAAGTATGAGGCTTGATGGAGCACACCTGCAATACCACCACTGGGGAGTTGGAGGCAGGATGATCAGGAGTTCGAGGCCATCATTGGTTTCAGATTGGTAGATAACAGAACTTATCAAAAAACATTTTTTTTCTGAGGTGTTCATCAGGCATTCTTCTATAACCCTGAAAATCTCCACTTCCTAGTGTACTTGAATAGACGGAATTGGTCTGGCACAGTCATCATTGTTTCACTAATTATCACAGCCACAGAATCACAGGGAACAGGCATGTTATTCTATGACTGCTGCATTCTGTGCTCAGGGTTTCTCCTCTGTCATCCCACAGCAATGCAGACCAAGTACCTGAGAGGCTTTAACTCCTACTCACTTGACAATTTGTCCCTGAAACAGCCAGGTGTTTCTTCTTTCTTTAAACACATATTTGAGTAACCTTCTCACTCCAGTTTCAGAGCTTGGGAATCAGGCTTTTTTAAATAATTACCTTTCTAAGATGCTAAACATTAATACCAGCATAGTTTCCAAAGTCAAAATACTCTAACTTGGAATTTCTTCTGTTTGGAACCAGAAGTAACTCTTGCTCATATCTTTACACTCCTTCCCCCCTGTCACAAAATTTAAATTTTGATTTTACATTCAGGAATCTCTTTTCTGACTGTACAAATGTGTCTTCACCAGTAATCAGAGTGGTTGGAATAAGAACAAAGTTTGCATGAGCCAAACAATTAGGGGGAAAGAGTTCCATTTGTGAGAAATGAAGCATCCCCCAACCCAGAGGACCTATGTTGTCACCTGAGGCACAATGCCAACACTAAATAGAGTCATCAGGGATTTTCACCCAAAACACACATCCTGGATTCTCTTCTGGGCACCGTTATCCAAATGCCAATTAATCTGTGCCCAATGCTTTGAGATAAGTATCCCCAAAGGCTTTTTGGAGTTTATTGTTGGGGTCAGGGAGTTTGATATTTTGGCTTTGACAATAACATGGGAATAGTCTCTCTGGGGGTCAAATAACCATGTAGATGATTTACTCTAGAGTCCTGGATTGTTTTTCATTTTTAAACCCAGCTCTTTCTCACTCCTTTGTATCTAACCCTTTGAGAAATAGTCTTAGAAAGACTTCATTCTCTTTCTTACCCTATGGACCATTTCAGTGGTTCTCCCAGATGTCATCCTGCAGAAAACAAGCTACCATATGGATATAGGCAATTTCTACCTCACCTGTTGTCATATTCCAACTGAATAGTCTGCATGAATAAAAGCTGTGAAGAGATGGCCCATCTGGAGGTAAAATGAGAAAAATATCCTATCCCTTTTCTCCTCATTTACACAGATCACTTCCTTATACCTTATCCTCCATCACTAATGTTTCTTCTTCTGTTTGGCCAAGTCTATCGGTCATGTTTCCACTGTATTTTTTTATTTGATTCATTATGTTTTATATTTCCATCATTTATATTTGACCACATTTTTCTGGTGATTTTTTTTTAATGTTACTGATTTTTCCCTTGATGTTCCTGACATTCCTCTCCAGGTCTGTCATTGAATTATTTGCTTGCTTATATCCTCTTCAATAACAATGAACAGTTTTACTAGTAAACTTTTGAATTATTCATCAGATATGTTACCTACCTCAGTGTTTATGAATTTAGTAGGTAAGGAATTATGATCTTTTGGGAGAGTCACGATGTCTTGCTTTTTCATGTTTCCTATGTTTCTGTGTTATAATTTGCACATCTTTTGGTTTGATATCATTTATGGTTTTACTTATTGATATTTTTATTGATCAGCCTAAGCTTGAGTGCTTAATATGTAGTGCCACTCAGAGAAGACAAAACAAACAGCTGTATCAGTATCAATAGCAAACCACGAGACATAACAATATACCTAAAATCAGTTAAAGTCTAGCAAAGCACCAATGACCATAAAACAGAAAACACCAAGACAATGTGGAATGTGATAAGAAGTTTAATAATATTTAGTGTAAATGTGGAAGCCATAAAGATGAGGTAAAGGAAAGAGAGGGGGAAGTGGAGAACTTGAGAAGTGAGGTTAAATAAAATAAAGGAAAAAGAAGAGGAGAAGAGAAAACTTATGGATGGAAAGGAAAACGAAAACAAAACAGGACTTCCTGTAAAGATGGCGGAAAAGGATCCACACCAAAGAAACCTGGGGGGAAAAGAAGGCAAGATTTTTGGGGTGCAGGCACAAGTACGGATTGCATTGACCTCCATACCAGGCAGGTTCAGGCCAGGCAAACATGGAACTGTTGGGTCCCTTGGATGCTTTTTTGCATGGCAACCAGGAAGCTGCCTAGCCCCCTTGGTGCATTTAGGCCAAGGGAGCAAGTAACTGCCACACACTACGTGTTAGAGCAGGTCCAAAAGCAGGGTTCTGTCTGCTATCATTGTGCCCAGACCAGCCCCACAAATGCTTGATCCAAGCGGGCTCCACAACCACTGTGATTGAGATCCAGCCTCAATAGTGGGATTCCTGCCTCCCCACTCCCTGCCTGCCAATAATAGCCACAGTTAAGGCCATCACCAAGGTTACCAGTGAGTGAGTAACAGAGGGAAAACTGGATCTTGTTCAGGCCTTCTAGGCCCCACCCAGAATTGTTAGGGGACTAAACACATAAGGAAGACCTTGGCTCAGGGTCAAAAGCATCCAGCCAAAACCTGTGAATATACCACCATCTCTACTTCCTTGACAAACCTGAACAAGGCAATCAATACAGATCCACAAGGAATACTAATTATTACACTCTTATCCAAACAAAGCAACTGCCTTGAGATGGGCAAAGCCCAGCACCAAATGTAAATCAAATAATGTAAGACACCAAGGCAAGAGATCACCACCAAGAATGCCTAGTCCCATACTGGAAGCCTCCATGGCAAACTGTCATAGTCAGCCACATGTCACTGGGGTGAGCCTCCAAACCAGGCACAGTTTATGGGATGAAAGGATTTATTAAAGCTACAGATCCAGGGGAAGTTCCATAATGGCAAAAAGGGCTAGCCCCCTTTCACAGGTTCAAGCACAAAGAGAGGGAAGCTATCACCAACAACCCACCCACACAATAGCAAACAGGCAGGGGGAGGGATATTCCCCTTTATGTAGCCTTAGGGTGGGGTCTTGCAACCCCTTATCAGACTTGTTGACTGCCTGAGTCTCTGGAATTTCCTTCCTGCATCTCCTTCCCAGGACGTTGTGATGGTTCTGGAGGGCTCCATAGACACCCTCTCCTTGAGTGGGAGGTGTCTAGCTAGAACTAAACCTAGGCACTAAAACCAATTGGTCAGGTATGAACCAACCACCTGTCTTCCTGTCCACCTAGGGCAGGAAATACAGACTGAACAGATAATCCCGTCTTTCACACATATGGCCTAGAAGTAGGACTTCTGAATCTCCAGGACTTAGAAAGGTAAGGCTCCAGATTTTTGCCACATGAACCTTTTTTCCTTATGATGGGAACCCTCTGTTATCTTTTCTTCTGCTTATTTAGCTGAACAGCGTAATTTGTGTTAAAACTCTCCATGTTTTCTCCCCACACTAGTAGCTGGAGAACTCTGTAACTCCCTGTGTTCCCTTAAAAATAAAGTCTCCCACTATACCTTAATATCTTGTAGTCTATGATTTTAATTCTTTAATTTAGTAGACTAGAATTTGGGTACTCCTTACATTTTGGGGTGCATTGGAATTTTTGCTGGGAATTATCTAAATTCTAATCCTCAGCTCACCCCGCTACAAAGTGATGTTTATTTCTACAATTCCTGAGCCTCCTTATATCCTGCCCCCTACTAAGAGGGCTGCCTTCATGTAAACAACCTCAGATACCCACCCAAGATTACTAAACAAGTCAAATTAACAACAAAACTTAAGGTTATGGGCAAACCATATGTCCTTATGTCATACTTAATTTCCAAATGACTAAAGTAACAAGATCATAATTCTGCCTAACATGTATCCCACATATAACCAGGAGCACATAATCTCCCCCAACACAAGGCAAACCCCCTTAACTGTGAGTTCTGTAAAATCAACAAAATTTACATGCTTTTAACATACAAGGCAAGTTCCCTTAACTGTGAGGTCTGTAAAATCAGCACAAGTTACATTCTTTTAACATATAATAGCACAGAGTAAGCATTTTCAAATGCTATGAGGCATAACAAGGAGAGACTGGACCAATGCAAACTCAGCAACCATTAGGCAAACATCAAATATCTGCAGTTCAATTCCAATATCACAACCAGTGACTAACAGTCTCTGGATTTTCCAATTCTGCCTCTCCATCTTGGCTAAGTAGCCAGGGAAATCTTCCAACCAGAGCCAACAGTGCTCCATGGTAGCGAAGTGCACAGTCTTGGTATATCCAAAACATCCTCATGTCTCCACTGAAAACCATGGTCCATCTTCCAATGGTTTCACTGGCCTATAAAAGAATTCATGTCCTCTTCCATATACTGCATCTCAGCAGCAGCTTCTGGAACCATGAGCACTTCATGACCCAATCCACGCATGCATTTCTCATGCTTCCAAAAGCAATACCAGGTATGCAGGTCACAGCCATGTTAATTGAGAGACAAAATAAATTGTGACCTTGAAAAGCAGGTTCCTTCCTTTCAACTATCTTTTTCCAAAAGAGTTTGCATTTCTGTCATTCAGTTCTTCCTGGGCATCCAGGAAAACCTCAGGCATCCTTTCCATTGTTTCAGTATAAAGCAGTTAGTCTATCTTCTTGAGGATTGCTAATATGTTAACAATAGCAGCTTCAGTGACCTGAAGTCAGTTTCTGTGCCAGTTACATTTGCTACAATATTTCCAACTTGAAATCTTAAATTCTAAGTTACATCTCTTTAGCCAAGTATTAGTCCATTACTTAAATTCAACCTTGATCATACTTTCTGGGCATAGGCAGTAGAACACACCCACCCTTTATTCCAATAGCACAGTTCCAATAAAGTTTTCTGTAGTCACTCCTTCCCCTTAGTTCATAAGCTAAGCTTCCAAATGCAATTTCTCTCTGCATTTAGCATTTTCAAATGCTCACCAAAATAGTCCATAAAACTTGGCTTACTGCTCTGATAGGCATCTTCAGTTCTAAGTACTAAACCCATGTCCATTCCTCCAGCACACAAGTTCCAGAAGACCAAAATCCACATGGTCAGATTCATCTCAGCAATGTCACCCCAATCCTGGTACCAAAACTGTTATAGTCAGCCACACACTGCTGGAATGAACCTCCAAACCAGGCACAGTTTATGGGAGGATTTATTGAAGCTACATATCTAGGGGAAATTCCATAATGGAGAAAGAGGATGGCCCCCTTTCACAGGTCCAAACAGATAGATAGATAGATAGATAGATAGATAGATAGATAGATAGATAGATAGATAGACCATCACCAATACCACTCACACATATACAACAGCAAACAGGTGTGGGGGAGAGATTTTCTTTCCCTTTATATAGCCTTAGGGTGGGGGCCTTGCAACCCTTTCCCAGAATTGTTGACTCCCTGAGTCTCTGGAATTTCCTTCCTGTACTACCCTACCAGGAAGGGATGTTTGTTTTTAGCTCTCCTGAGCCTCCTTACATCCTGACCCCCTACTAAGAGAGGGCTGCCTTACTGTAAACAACCTCAAAGACCCATCCAAGATTACTAACAGGTCAAATTGACAACAAAACTTAACCATCATATAAACCTAGAGGAAACTCCAGCCATAGTTGACAAGCATCTTCAACAAACTTAATGAGGCCACGAACAGAAGGCTGGAAGAATTACAAGAGAATTGATATAAACTACTATCAAAAGAATTCAAAGCATGTCCACACCACACCACACATCATATTATACACATACCGCCCCTCACCACATTATACACACAAATAATTTAAAAATTATTTTATTTTTTTTAAATTTAAAAACTGAAAAACTAAAAGTATATAGATAGTGGAGAGAAAGAAAAAGAACATGTGATTTAAAAAAAAAGAAAAAGAAAGAAATAAAAACCACAGCAAGTCTGATAACCCATGAAAGGTCAATGGAGACAGACACCAACGGTACCCAACACAACCCAGGGCAAAGATCCAGAGACACTTAAGATCTCAACAACAAAGCAGACTTAAAACTCACCCACCATGACTCAGGGAACTGAGTAGAAGAGGGAGTGGAAAGAATGTAAGAGCCATGGTGGGGGAGAATATCCAGAGACATTGCCCTCTTCATCAAACATACACCAAGAAAGAAAGAAAAACTGGCTACCTCTGTTGCAGTTCATAACCCCCTAACCTATGGACAGATCCAGTATGCGCACCGAGGAAGGACCCAATGGGTAGGGGATAGAGAGGAGGGAAACTGGGACACCTTCACAAGATTTGCTCATACAATGTATATACTTATTCATAATAAAGATATATTTTAAAAAGTAAGGGAAAAATCTGGCTTTTATTTGCTCTTTTCCTTCATCTTTCCCCTGTCCTGGTATGAAATCTACTTATAACCTCAAAAGGCAGGAACTCCAAACCCTTTAGATGATGATGAGGATGAAGATTTTAACTCTGAGTACAACATAGGAGGATCAGTCAGCATTGGCTCTCCCAGAGCCTTGATGTGCAGCACTGCCCGCCTCTCCTATTCCTGCTGCCTCGGCCTCTAGGGCCTCTAGCCCTTTCCCTCTTTTCATGCTGGAAGTCTCCAATCTTCTGAGCACTTAGAAAGAAGCCACTTCAAACTTTTTTCCCTCTTTTTAGACACTTGAGCTTTTCCTTTTTGTTTTAACTATACTTTTAGCAGTATTTTTTGTATATAAAATGTTTTATTTATTTAATGTTTTTATATATTCATCTATTTTTCTCTATGCATCTTTCATTTGGAACCAGGGACTCTGACTGCTTTCCCTAGTTGGTTAAAAAAATCAAAAAATAAAACTCATAAATAAAAAAGGACCTAAGGCAGTTCCTGAATCTAAAGGGTTGTTTCTCTGTGGTTGAATGCCTCTACACACACACACACACACACACACACACACACACACACACACACACATACAGCTCAGACAAGGCTTTTTTGAACTTCAAGCAAACATCCACATTCTAACAGCCCTCCCTCCCTGTTCCAAACACTCAGACTCCCTATTCTGGTGAGCCTGCTTGCAATTAATTGGCAGGAAATGCTCAAATTCTAAAAAGCAATCATTTAATGTATATAATATATATAATTGTTTTCATGTAATTATACCTCTTGTCCCATGGTGGCCAGCTGTGTGTGTGTGTGTGTGTGTGTGTGTGTGTGTGTGTGTGTGTGTGTGAGAGAGAGAGAGAGAGAGAGAGAGAGAGAGAGAGAGAGAGAGAGAGAGAGAGAGAGAGAGATGAGATTTGTCTAGAGAAAGACCAGGTTTCCCTACACAGCTTTTGACATTTATTTCAGAGCCTTGGGCTTATCTCAGATCTCTCTCATCCTGAAGTCTTAAGATTCTAACTTTGTGAGAATGGAAAGAGGATTTTCTTTTTCCCAGGGAAGCTTCTAGGAAGGTACATTCATGCCTCCTGAACCTTTCATTTGCATAGTTAACACAACCCAGCTGAAACTTAGCACCAGGAAGTTTTCTTCAGAAGTTTCATAGCGAGTATTTAATTTTCAAAGTCCATGTATAGAGGAGGCATCTCCCCATCTCTGCTTCCAGCAGGAGCCCTGGAAAGCAAGTTCTCTTTGCCATCCTTGCTCTCTCACGTAGCAGCATGCCTGACACTTCCCCAGAGCATCTGCGATACAAGAGGACACGGCATTGTCATTTGCTTTCCTATCCCCATTCATGTTCTAGTGAGTGGGTGAGCTCACTGAGAGGGATGCTGGATCAGGAGATGGACGATTAAGCATGTCTCTGGGAATGTCACTTTCCCATAGATTTGGTTTCTCCCCTGCCTATAGAGGGAATGTTTCAGAAGGTTCAAGGGTTTTCTTTGAGTTTGCGTGTGTGTGCATGCACACACGTGTGTGGTGTATGCATGTGTGTGTGCCCATGCATGCAGAGAAGAGGGAGAAGTCCAGTGCTCTCCTCTCTCACTCTTCCATCTTACTTCTCTGAGACAGAAACTCTTACTGAAACTGGAGCTCGCCGACTTTCCATCTGGCTGGCTGCTCAGTAGTGAGTCCCTGAGATTCTCTTTTCCTCCACCACCTCTCCCAGTGACAGACCTGCTTCTTTCTTTGTACTTGACAAACTTACTTGATCCACCTCTCGCCAGGCAGCCTTCTTCTCCTCATCCATTCACAGCCACCTTACACTGATCATGCTGTTCAAAGGAATAGGCCCTCACAAAGCTCTATGGATCCCCTCGTGTTCAGAAAAACATGAGACCATATTTTATTAGAGGGGTGTTTATTGACTTCCTCAATGTATAATACTGCAAAAAAGGCAATATAAATTTGATAGAAATGTCATGATTAAAGTCACCAGTATCATTTTCATTTTTCATGAATAATTGATAGCATTTGTGATCAGTGTTTATTCTCTGACCAGAGATCAGAGGAGCAGATGTGACAGTGACGTAGGCTGTGATAGACCATGAGCACCAGGGAGGCTGAACCTATATGTTGGCACAAGTGCAGTCACTTCTTCACATTACAGAGGAGATCTCAGACACTGAGCCAGCTCACAGACTGCCCAGAATCCCCCTGAATGCAGAAGAAGAATCCATCTTCGGTTCTGAAGTTTCCTCACAAATTCAGTAGGTTTCTGGTGGTCGAGGGTACAGCCTCACAGCAGAAGACTTAAGCTCCACTTATCAGCCCATCTCTTGACACGACCTTTAGAACGATGGGTTTTTCTGCCTGGATAAGTCCCTGCTTGCCTATTTTTAATGGAATCTGCAAAAGAAATACAATGAGATATAGTCCATGAAATACCACCTACCCCAGACACAACAGATCACTAAAGACAATAATGCTTCCCAAATACAGGAACACTGCTTTTAGCATTCCCATCTTGAATTCCTCATGCTCTGCTGTTAAGCTCTGTCAAGACTGGCTAGTGAAAGCACCATTCACCTTCTTGTTAAAAAAGAAGAAACAAAGCATTTCACCTGCTATTCTGGAGCATGCCTGTAAGTCTAGCACTTGGAAGGTTGAGGCAGGAGGATCATGAGTTCTAGACTAGCTTGGGCTACTCAGCAAGACCCTGTCTAAAAGAACATCCAAGAAAGCAAAACAGACAAAAACAAACCACCCAAACTACAAACATGTATTCTACATCAGGCTTAAGAAAATAATCATGTTGTTCATTTGATTTATTTTTTATAATTTTAGTAAAAAGGGACAGGTTTGAAAAATTTAAATCAGGGACTTGGGAGATGGCTTGATGGTTAAGATGCTTGCTTGAAAAGCCTGCCAGCCCAGGTTCAATTTCTCAGTCCCCCATGTAAAGCCTGGGTGTGCATTTGTAGCTTCAAGAGTTCCTGTCGCTTGCTCAGGCACACATGCATGCATGCATGCATGTGCATGCATGCGCGTGCACGCAAGTGCACGTGCGCACACACAGAGATAACTGAATAATTTCTTTTAAAAATCAGATTCTTGAAAATCAAGGGAACATATTTTTGAAGAGATTTGTGCTTGTTGTAATTTTAACAATAACTTTATGTAAGGATCATACATCTCCATTCTGAGCAGCCCTTAACCTCCAAAGGACTGGGTCCTCCCTTCCAATTTAATCATGATGAGTTCTTTAGAAAGAACTAAGCTTTTCTTCATGTCTTTTGGCATGTGTATGTGCTTATGTTGTGTGTGCCTGTCTGTGTGTTTATATGTATGTTGGTGCTTGTGTGTGTGTATGAGTGTGTGTGTGTGAGTGTGTGTGGAGGTATGTCTGCATGTGTGTGCACATATGTGTGACAGACAGAGGTCAATGATGGGTGTATTTCTCAGTTGTTATCCACCTTGTTTTTTGAGATGGTCTCCTGAACTCAGAGCTCACCCATTTTAGTAGATGAGGTGGCAGCCCTTGAATTCCTCTGATCTCTAAGCTGGAGCCCAGTCATGTGCCATCAGGGATCTAAACTCAGATCCTCATGCTTGCATGGCAACACTCCACCAAACTGCGCCCTCTCCCCAGTCCCCACTCTCTTTATGCTGTTCTAATATCTCTCGGGGTCTGAGGACAATACAAAAAGGAATTTCTGAGCTCTACACAGTTTTGACTAAATCTTTGCCTCATCTTCAGAACTGCTCCTTCAGCATTGAGGAAGCCCTCAAGACAGCATCTTCTGATCCCAGCAGAAGGAAGGGCAAGAAAAAGGTTGAGAAAAGTCATCCAGGAGGAGACCTGAAGCTCACAGGACCATCTACCCCATCCCAGCTGTGACCTCCCACAGCTGCCCTGAAGTCACAGCTGTGGGGAAATGGTCTCCATTTCCCCCTCCAAGGCAGAAGCCTACTGAAAAGGACTAGCTGTGGATCAAACACAGGAATCCTGGAACAAATGCACCACCCTGGAGGAGCTTCTGCTAGCTCTAACAGGGAAGGCGCCACTCAGACCACACTCACGGGATCCTTGTACAGCATTTTGTGAACAAAGCAGCCTGATTCCAGTTGCCATAAAATTGAATTTAAGGTTTGATCACCTTCAGAGACATGACATACAGTCAACCCTGCTGGTCTGCATGAACTCTAGACCATTTTCATACATATTTTTGTTAAAACAAACAATGAAAAGGGAAGATATGTCATTGGATAAAGGACTTCCTGTGGAAGTGTGAGGTCCTGAGTTCAGATTTCCTGAACCCACGACATAAGGTTGGATGCTGTGGTGTGAGTGTCTGTAATCCTAGCATTTTTTAGGGCAGAATGGGAGGTGGAGACAGGAGAATTCCTGTAAGCACTTGCGCTAGCCAGCCTGGCCAAGGTTCTGGTGGACAGTAAGACCCTGTGTCAAACAAGATGGTAGGCAAGACCCACATCTGACCTTGTCCTCTGACTTCCACATGTGTGTGCCTACTCTCTTACACAATACACACACACTCACTCACACCATACATACTACATACATATGTACATAGAGAAAAATAAAAAATAATATGAACGTGTACTGACCTGAGTCTCCTTACAAGGCTGGAAGGAGAAGTTCTGCAGGATTTTGACAAGAGCGAGTTTCATGTTCATGAGAGCAAACCTCATGCCGATGCAGTTCCTGGGTCCGTTTCCGAAGGGCATGTAGATGTAAGGGTCAATGCTGTCCTTGTTCTTCTTGCTGAACCTGGTGGCACAGAGACAGATGAAAAGAAGCTAGTGAAGCATAAAAACCACAAGTTACTAGATTGACATTGAGCTAAGATGCCCACAAACATGAGTAGTCAGGACACATTCTAGGTCTGCTTGCTGAAATCCCTCTATGGTTTGCAGTTGTAAATTACAGGTCTTTCTTCTTACCATTAGGGAGCTTTTAGCTTTAAGGAAGTGAGGTAAAGACTATTTAGAAGAAGGAGAAGAAGAAGAAAAATATCTTTACACACTAAAATTGCATTCAAGGTGGTGATATGTTTGTACTTTGGAACATGAGAAATGAGATCAGATGGGAAGTGTGCTCTCAACTCTACTAATACTTCTGCTCATTGTTTGTACCTTGAAGCAGAATAAACACCCCACTGTGGAGATGACTGTTTTCCTTTCTCTCTATCAGTCTCTTTTCCTTAATTCTTTCTCTTCCTTCTCCTCTTCCTTCATTTCCTCCCTCCCTCTCTCCCTTCCTTTCTTCTTTCCTTCCTTCCTTCATTCCTTCCTCCCTTCCTTTCTTTTTTGCTCCCTCTTTTCCTTCCTTCTTTCCTTCTTTCTTCCTTCCTTCCTTCCTTTCTTTCTTTCTCTCTCTTTCTTCCTCCCTCCCTCTCTTCTTTGTTTCTTTTTTCTTCCTCCATCTCTCTCTTCTTCCTTCTTTCCTTCCTTTCTTTTTCTTCCTTCTCCTTTTTGCATCCCTGTCTTCAGTCCTTTCTTCCTTCTCCTTTTCATAATTTTCTCCCCTTCTTTCTTCTTCCCTCCCTCCTCTTCCAAACTCCTACCCTCTTCTCCCCTCACTTCTTTTTTTCTTTTACTCCCCTTTCTTCTGTTTTTCCCTCCTCCCTCTCTTCCTCATCAGATAGCTCAAGTGTGACAATTTATAAAGACATATATGATGTTATTCTAATGTAGAATTGTCATTCATTTCTTTTTCTAACTGTTCCTTTAAGGTATAAAATCCTGGAAGGCTAGACACACATTTTATTCAGATTTGGTACCATTTAAATGACAATTAAGAGGAAAAATGTAGATATTTAGAAACAGGATCGTGACAGTGTGGCTATATATTTTATTTACAGGTGGTGTATTTCACAAAACATGGGACAGTGAGGGCTGTGGTATGTGGATGGGGCAGATGACCCCAGTGGGTGGCTGTTGGGCACATGGAGATGCAGTGAGAGAGTTGTGTAGATTGACTTCTATAGATCAGAATTGTGGACTTGTCAAATATCCTTTACAACAGATGCGTGTTAACATTTATTCCTCACACTGTTTGGGTACACAGTGTCCCTGGTTCACATTCAATGCATATCACCTGGGTCGCATGCACAATTCTACCACAAGTACAGGGAATGGTCTGAGTTTACAATCATGAAGCGACAGGTGGTGAAGCTGCTGAGAAGCAGGGGAGCACAGACATCCTCCAGCCCAGAAACAGAGAAACCTGTCAGCTGTGATGAACTGTTCCGCAAGCACAAGGACTCAATGATGGCAACAGGCACACTACAGCCAGAAGCCAAGGTCTCTGACACCAGGAAGTGCATACTTAATAGACCAATATGTGTCCAGATTCCAGGCATCCTGACATCAGCCTCTGCTAAAATATCCATGATCTGCTTCACTTGTCAATGTAACAGAAGGAAGAGTGTTATTTCCAGACTTAGGTCTGACCTTGACTCTAAATTCCCAAAGAGCCTGGTCAAGCCACCTCCAAGGAGAAATAGCTCAATAGGTATGGAGCAGAGGAGTGTGAGGGAGTAGGCTCACTCAACAGCCAGAGACAGGACTGGGAGCACCAGTGTTCTCAGCAAGGGTGCTCAGGCCATCAGGTGGGAGGACTTCCAGGCCCCCCCAGTCTACACTCATGCAGCCACCCTGGAGGCTCCAGGAGGCAAAGTGTAATCAAATGGAAGATAAATGCTTCCTAAAGCTGATGAGATCAAGCAAAGGGAACAGCACAGAAAACCACAAATGAATAGAAAGCCTAAATAGGTGGGCTGGAGAAGTGGCACGGGGTTAAGGCAAAGCTTAACAACGCTGGTTCTATTCCCCAGTGTCCATGTAAAGCCAGATGCACAAAGGCGCACAAGCATTTGGAGTTTGTTTGCAGTGGCTGGAGACCCTAGCATGCCCATTCTCTCTGTGTGTCTGTCTCCCTTCTCTACATCTCTCTCTGCTTACAAATAAATAAAATTTTTAAAAAGATAAGAACGCTTAAATATGTAAACATTAATTGTGAAGAAATTATGGCAAATGTTACTACAGAAATTCTAAAAGTTTACACAGAGATAGACAGATGACAGACAGATAGATAGTCATTGCCAAGTGTACCTTTCCCGTACTGAGAGACAATATATAATGACTGGATCAAGTGGTCTCCCATGCCCAGGGTCCCTGTACCTTTCAGGGCGAAACTCCTCGGGCTCTGGCCAGTACTTTGGGTCTCGGTGAAGAGCAAAGCTTGGTATCATCACCACAGTCCCTTTGGGAATGAGCACCCCATTGATTTCAACATCTGTCTTACAGACCCTCTCAATTCTTCCAGCAATTGGGTATAATCTGAGCATTTCATTCACCACCATGTCCAGGTACTCCATCTGTACCAGGGCATCATAGGTGGAAGGTGCCTAGGAAGAAAGAAAGTGATTTTCATGAATTGAGATTTGGAATTAACTTCTATATATGCAATACTGGTTAGGTGTCAGGAGCGACACAGAACATGTTGATAAAGAATCTACATTTATAAAACGTCTTATTAACAATCACATGTTCTAGCCTGCTGATTGGCTCAGTGCAAAAGAAATGTAGAATAATTATGAGTATGGGATGTCTTTGAGACAATCCCAAATTTTCAGCTTTCCATGTACTGTTCTTCCTTCCTTCCTTCCTTCCTTCCATTCATTCATTCTTTCTCTCTTTTTCTTTCTTTTCTTTCTTTCAAACTTTCTTTTTAAAAAACAATTTATTCATTTTCAAGCAGATACAGACAGAGAGAGAGAGAGAAAGAGAGAGAGAGAGCACCACCACCTAGTGGGTCTGGCATATGTGGGTACTGGGGAATTGAACCAAGGGCCTTAGGCACTAGAGGCAGGTGCCTTAACCACTGAGCCTTGTCTCCAGCCCTCAAACTTTCTTTTTAAAGGTATGTATGCATACATATGTGTTTACATGTGTGCTTTGGGGTATGTGCACGTGGAGGTCAGAGGACAAACTTAGGGGTCATCTTTAGGAATCCCATTGACCTCTTTTTAAAAGTATTTTATTCATTCATACATGTGGATAGCAAAGGACAATTTTCTGGGCTATTCTCTGCCTTTACCCACTATTTGAGGCAGTCTCTCTCTCTCTCTCTCTCTCTCTCTCTCTCTCTCTCTCTCTCTCTCTCTCGATTCTTGCTGCATTTTCCACAAACTTCCAAGAAAATTCTCTTGTCTCTGTACCCTAGCTTGCTGTAAGCATCCACGTGTTGGGGTTACAGAAGCTTGCTATAGCTTCTGGCTTTTTACTTGGGGTGTGAAGAATGAACTCAGGCAGTCCAGCTTTGGTGGCATCACGCTGTAGATGCCAATTGAATTTGTGTTGGTCCTGAGTGTCGAGGAACTAAGATTTGACTTGGGGTGAGCCAATCAGAAACCAGGGGACTCCCAGCTGTGTCTGCATAGAGTGAAATCGGCACTCTGTAAGATTTATTAAAAAAAACTTTAAATCATTTTTATTTGTTTAAAACTTTGAACGTAGGCATGTGCATTTAAACAGAACTTAGTATAATTACTATTGACTAAAAATGGTTTTATACCTTGTTACAAAAAGAGATTAAAATATGATCACTCTAATCAAAATTCTAATCAAATGTCTGTAAAAGGAATAAAAACTATTTTCTGAATGTATAAATCAAAGTTATACTTATTAGTACTAATTAGATTAAGTCCTTAATTAAATCTCAGTTCTTCATAATAGAAATGTTAAATATCATTAAAATTTCATCGTACCAGTAATTTAAAATTTTCCAAACTTACCATTTTCCAAAGTTTATATAATGTAATACTAATGAGTCTGAAATAAATGTTATGTTGGTGTTAGACTTTTACAAGAGTGTCAAAAAAAGATTTTTATTAGAACATCTCAGTGTACAGGGTTTGTGGAAAGTTTATGCAGATAATGGCTCAAACAAAACAAAGTAGGTATAGCAACTCTCTGTAACTTAGAAGCAGGACCAGGTTGGGTAACTTGAAGCAAAAGATGGACACCAACAGCTCGAGAAGAGACCCCCACAGCTCTGCTCCCAGAATTTCAGGATCAGGCCTTCTCAAAACACAGTGTCAGCAGCATCACGGAGCATGCTGCAAGCATAAGGCTTTTGTCTCATGGAACTAAAAGCCACCTGCACAGCTTGAGTGGTGTGCTGTTAATCTACTGAGACACCTCTACAATTCTCCATCCACACCTCTTTTTAAGACAGGGTCTCTCATTGGCTTGGACCTCGTGAATTATTCTAGACTAGCTAGCCAGTGAGCCCCAGGGATCATCCCGACTCTGCTTCTCCAGTGCTGGGTTAAAAGCACTTGTCACAGGGCTGGATAGATTGCTCAGTGGTTAAGGCACTTGCCTCCAGTGTCTAAGGCCCTGGGTTGAATTCCGCAGTAACCACATATGCCAGACCTCCAAGGTGGTGGCCCTGGTGTTCTCTCTCTCTCTCTCTCTCTCTCTCTCTCTCTCTCTCTCTCTTCTCTCTCTCTCCTTTCTCCTCTCTCTCTCCTATCTTTCTGCTTGAAAATGAATAAATAAAATAAAATAAAAAATAAATAAAATCACTTGTCACAGTGCCCAGCATTTTTATGCTGGTACTGGGAAACTTAGTGAGGCAGGCACTTTACTGATAGAGTTATCACCCCAGCCCCTGCCTTTTCTTCTAGTGTGAGGAATGTGACTGATAGTCTATGACACTTACACTCGATACAACCTGCCACAGTCAGTGTTACCCCTCAACAGAGTCTACATGTCGACAGACAGAAGTCTATCCATCTACATGAAGGTCCCTGAGACCAAGGAAGAGAGCCAATCCCTATTCTATTTACTGAAAAATATTATGCATGGTCGTGTTTTGATTATACACACATATAATCTGGAAACGGTATAACAAATAAAATGTAAATAATTGGAGTAGAAACTAGTCCCTTCTATCTCAAATATGACAAAAGACAGAAGCAAATAGTTGCTACCACGGTACTCAATTTAGTTCTAGTAAGACTTCCAGTGAGGAGAGGAATCCCCACACAGCCTCTTGCTCAGGTGCTAAGTGAATTTTCTCCTTGTTTTAACTAAGATCACCAAAGCTAATAAAGATAATAAATATATAAAGATAATAAAGCAGCCACACACACACCCCCAACCACCAGTGGCCAGGTAACTTCACATTCCATAGCCTCATAGATTGGGCAGAGCTGTGAATACAGGTATGGACAATATGTACCTATGATGTCATGAGCATTAGGGAGGCTGTAATGTAGAGATCAAGAATATGACTCAGGAGGCAGACATCATAGCTCATACCTTCACCTCTTCACCTCGAGCTCTATGAGGGAAGTGTGAGGATGGGTGGGGCAGTTCTGAGCAGATCTGAGTCAGCCTGTTCAGCCAAGCTTAAGCTAGCATTGCTGACAGCCAGGAAACAAGCCCTGGACTGATAAGTACACTTGCTTCCACACCCCTGGGATTTTGTGTGTGTTTCTTACTTGGCCATGGGTTAAGCTGCACCCCTCATGTTCTTCTATCAAGACCTCATTTCCATACAAGTAGTATCCAATATCTATGTTTTTCCTTTTATTTCTCTCTTCAGATCCTCTCAATACCATGGGTGACCAATGCTCACACTTTTGAGTGAAAGTTCTCACTGGTGTGAGGAGTAGTCATTCATGTTAGTGCCTCACTTCTGCCCTCCCACTCCAATCATTGTCTCACCTTATTGGGCAGAGCAGCATCAATTTCATCCTGGAGTTTCTTCTGGACGTCAGGGTGAGTGGCCAGTAAATACATAATGAAGGACAGAGCGCTGCTCGTGGTCTCGTAACCAGCAAAAATAAAGATAATGGATTGGGCCACAATCTCCAGGTCAGACAGAGCTAATAGGAAAGAAAAATACTCTTTAGAGAAAGGAGGTCATAGTTTGGGTAAAGAGATGCCCAAATAAAAATCCAATGGCACATGCTTTTAATCCTAGTCCTGGAGAGGCAGAGGTAGGAGGATCACTGTGAGTTTGAGGCCACCCAGAGACTACATGGTGAATTCCAGGTCAGCCTGGGTTAGAGCAAGACCCTACCTCAAACAAAAACTCTAAGTTCCCATAAAGAAATGTGAAAAAGCAATTCAAAGGCATATCTGGAGTGGCTTTCATTCTGATCTGACGAGTAATCTTAATGGTTTCTCTAAGGTCTGCATTGCTCTTTTTTATTGCTCTTCATTCTTCCATCCTCAACACCATCATAAGAGGGATAATTTCATCCGAATCAATTTCTGTCTAATGCGCATATGTATGTGGAAGTCAGAGGAAAACGCCAGGTGTCCTTCTCATTACACATCCTTGGAGTTTCTTTTTTATTTTTCTTTTTTTTTTCAAGATAGACTCTCGCTCTAGCCCAGGCTGACCTGGAATTCACTATGTAGTCTCAGGGTAGCCTCAAACTTATGTTGATTCTCCTACTTCTGCGTCCCTCCGGAGTGCTGGGATTAAAGATGTGTGCCAGGATATCTCCCTCAACCTAGAGATTATGGTGGTAGGTGATCCTCAGAGATCTTGCACCCTGTGGACTGGGGTTGCAGATGTGTGTGCCTATGCCTAGCTTTTTATGTGGGCTCTGAGGAATCTAACTCAGCAGTCTCAGGACCAGGACGTCCCATGCGTATATAAATTCTCTAACCACTAAACATTCTCTCCACCACTCCTCCTTGATTTTTACCCCACAGAAGCCAAGGACTGGCAGGGGTCTCATCAGTCAGGACTTTTACTTGGTGACCACACATAGCTATCTTCTTTTTATGTGGGTGCTGGGGATCTGAACTCAGGTCCACAGGTTTGCACTGCGAGCACTTTACCCACTGGGTCATGTCTCCAGCCCTGAAATTAGTTCCTTAATGTCACTGGCAATAGGTCACATGTTCCGTAGACACGGGTGGTCAGGGTAACTGTACTGACTGTGAACCTATAGATTAGTTCCTGAAGCACATCCACTTGCTTGAGGCTAGACACTTGACAGACAGACACATGACAGTTACAAGAGGTATATATATATATATTCGTGGCAACATTCCTCTTCTCTGAAATGAAACTTGAATAATCTAGACTTTTCTCAGATGACTGGCCGACATTGGCAGCTTGGCATTGGGCACAATAGACATGTTTATGTCATAGACATATGTGGAGGGAAGGTCACTAGTCAGAGACTAGAACATGGAAAGAATTTTTGTTAGGGAGCTTCTACAGTTTGATCCAGAAATCCCAAAAGGTCAAAACCTCACCTTCAGCTAAACTGCCTACTGTGGAAGTGTTGTTTCCTGACACCCCAGGGCTGTTCCTCTGCACCCAAGATCTTAACCTCTGTCTAGGACTGAACTTTGGTCAACCAGGACGGCCCTTATTTGCATGGCAGAGATTGCTTTACTGCAAATGACAGGTCGGTGGCTGAAGCCAAACCATGCATTGATCAAAGAAAGCTGAACTGAACAAGATCTTCTCCAACATGGCAACTCTTACAGCTTTATGTGAAGGCTATAAACTAGTTGCTGCCCCACATGCCGCCTCCTTGCAGTGGACCAGATGAGTTGTTCCTAGTCTGGTTTTCAAAGATGAATGTATTCACTACATCACTGCAAATCTCTTTCCTGCTGCAGGGGAGAAGAAATATCAGGCGAAGGGAGAGAGGAGAAAGAGAAAATAGCCTACAATATTAAATATGGAAATAGAAGTATTTCTTTTCTCCAATCTATATACTTGTACTTTATTTTCAGACTTTATCCACTGGGAGAATTCTAGAAGCAACCATCCACAGTACATCCGAGTTTCAAAATTTTCATTTGAAATTCCTTTCTTATTTAAAAAATGCCTGGGGTCTTTGGATAGATTGTTGATACTAGAACTGTGCAGGAACCAGGAATGCTTGCATTGGAACGTAGGAAAACTCATAGGAAAGGAGATGGGAAGAGGAGACACAAGGCTCTGCATGGCTCCTCAACGCAGGTATGCGTTGGTATACGCTTGTCACAGCCCACAGATTGTACAAGACCAAGAGGGAATCCCATGAAAGCTCCGAGCTCTCGGTGATAATAATACGTACCTTGGGTTCGATGACTGTAACAAGCCCACCCCTCTGCTGTCTGATGGCAAGAGTCGGGGGAGGCTACGTCTATGAATGATGAGGAGTTTGGGAAAACCTCTTTATAGTCAGCTCACATTTGCTATGCATCTACAGTTTCTGTAAATAATACACCCTGCTTTAAAAAGAAGCAATAAAAATGGAGATCAAGTAAATTTTCAGGAGGCCACGTGAAAGAGCTTCCTCAGTGGACAAAAATGAATGAATCTGAGTGTTAAAATGAGTGATGAAGTAAGAGAAGAGATTTTAATATATTATGGGAAGGAAGGAAAGAAGGAAGGAAATGGGGCAGGTAGAAGGGATGGAGGGAATAAGTGAAATAAAAATCATGGCTATTACTTCCATTGCTTCCACCTCCTTGCCTTTCCTTCCTTTCTGTTCCTTGTTCCCTCTCCCTCTTAGCACCATTGTATCCCTTCCTCACCACTAGTCAAGAAGCTTCCTTGGTTACCTTTATGAGACTCCGTGTCTTTGGAATTCTGGGAGTTTATCATCAGCTGAAGAAAATCCACTCGGTGCTGAAAGAAGAGAATTTTTAAAGAAAGAAGAGAACGTTAAAAGATTTTTTTTTAAATATATATTTATTGTCCATAATGAGTTACATTATTTAGTGGGCAAACCATGCGTTGTTATCCCGAATTCCCCAATCCCCCCCTCCCCGTCCCTGATCAGTTGTATATCCTCCTCCGTGGGCTGTTTTTAAAGATTTTAAAAATGAGTCCTGAGTACAGAACTGAGACACCCTTATAAGAATATGGCTCATTTAGCTTCAGAAGTCTGGCTGGGGTTTCCATCATCACGGGTAAACAAAAATATCCATCTACAAAGAGTTGAAACCAGCTATTGAGTCTAACAGCTTTGGATTCTGCTCTGCCTCAACCCCAACATCTCTGGCTTCTATACACTTAGCCAGACAGTGGTCATCTCCTCAAGAAGAAGTTCTGGGATTCCATCTTTTGTTGTCCTGACAAAAATTATGAGCCAGTGTCTTCACAGATAGAATTCCTGTCATTTCCAGATCTCACCAAGAGGTTTTGAGTAAATATTTTGAAATGTCCCACCATCCCAGAATGCTATAAAATTCTGGCTCACAGCAGGGTAACAGTTTTACTTCACTGGTCTGTGAGCTTCCTGGCCTTGGGTGTTTGTGGCAAAGCTTTGATGCTCACACTCTGTGCAACACTGCAGGTCATGAGGACTCAAATTTAACATGGAGCAGCCAGGGGGGCATGGCACACAGCTGTAATTCCAGTTCTTGGAAAGCTGTGGCACGTGGAATGAGAAGTTTGAGGCCAGAATAGGCTGCATAGTGAAGACTGTCTCAAAGCACATTAAAATGTGAAAATAAAGTAGATGAAATAGCACCAGATGGCCTGAAATGGCTTTCCTTTGGAAAATAAGTGTAAGAATAGGCTTGGAAATGAAAGGATTCCCCTCAATTTAATGTCTGGTGAAACAAAATACTTGGAAAGTAATTTTTTAGAATCATTTTTTTCAGTGGAAAAGATGTGGAAAAAATTTCCCCGTTATTTTTAAAATTTATCTTTAAGTGAGGGATATTAAAGAAAAGTTGGGAGGCATCCAGGTAGGAGGATTGCCATGAGTTCAAGGCCACCCTAAGACTACATAGTGTATTCCAGGTCAGCCTGGGCTAGAGTGAGACCCTACCTTGAAAAATCAATCAATCAATCAATCAATCAATCAATAAAAATAAAAGTTGTAGGTTTTAAAGTAGTACAATATAGTTGTGAAACATGTATATATTGGATATTGTTTAAATCACCTTAAATATATTCATCTCAAATATTTACCAATTCTTTTTGATGAAAACTTTAAAATCAGTCCATAATTTATAATTTTTAAACAATAATACCATGGACATGGAGTACAAGTGCATCTTACTGATATTTATTTCATTTTCTTAAAATACATAATCACCAGGGGTATGGTTGGATCATATGATTGTTCTGTTTTTATTTTGCTTTTAACTTTTGGCCATTCTTTTTGCTCCAGTTTGAACTCAAATCATGTAGAACTATAATCATTGACCAAATCAGCTATTAATTTTTGCGATGTCTTGATCCATAAAACCTTATTATCAATAAGCAACTCCAGAATAGGATTGTGCTATTATCTTTTGAGTAACTGGTCAGCTGTTCAAGGATAAAGTGCTGAATTACTGTGCATGAGGCCCTGAATTTTATCCTCAATTGCAAAAAATATGAATTTTAATTTTTGAGATCCAGCCATACAGTTTTCTTGAGTGTCCCTCTCTCTTTTATATCTCTACCAGCGGTGTGCCAGGATTCCTTTCTCTGGAACATGGTAAAGTTTTTAGCTCAAAGATACTTATTCTGTAACATACTGTGGTTGTTTGAATGTAAATATATGTCTCCCATAGACTCGGGTGTTTTATTAAGCTTGTAACTTGGATCTACAACCACCTGGCTGGAGGAGATGTCACTGCAGTGGGGATGGGGGTGGGGGGTGGTGATCCTGGGTCCAGAGCAAAGGTGTGTTTGGGGAGCGGATCTGATTACAGCCCAAGTGTATACACAGGGAGCAGTGTGAGCGCTGGCTGTTTTCTTGTGGTGCTGTTATTTAACTTTAAGTGCTTTCTCTCCAACTCATTTCACATTCCCAGTCCCAACCATTACATTCTTCCTTCTCAGAATATAAAAAAAATTCTCTGTCCTCAAACTAGAGTTCTTCATTTAACTTTCAGAAGTCACAGAGAGGTAATAAAGCCCAATAAAATATCATAGTGAAATCCCTCATGTGACCAGATATTACCTTTTGTTTCTCTTCCAGGCGACTTTTTTTCATCCTTTCTACAGAAGCTTTAAAAAATTGTGTAACATCATTTGGGAAAATGCAGATGTTTAATGCCTCAAAAACTGGTGTAAGGAATGGAAACAGTGCTTCAGGAGAAAGAAAGGAGAAAGAAAACCATGTAAAATTGATCTGGAACCATCAGTTATGTTAATTTTGCCCCCCTCTCCCAACAGAATGGTCAGAGTCATCAGGGTCTCCACCAAGAGCCATTCCCTCTGTGATGTTGCTCAGGTTCCAGGCTGGTGTCCGGACATGGTACACATAGGGCCATCAAGACAATGTTGACATCAGTGGCCCCTTCTGCATGGCTGCAGTGGCCAAAGAGCAGAGTGAAGCTGTCGGACCTCTTGCCCTTTTACATATTGGCCTAAGGTCTCTTTGGATAAACCAAGCCTTAGTCCAGGTGCTCAATAATATTCATAGCAGTACTGTTCACAGAAGCTAAAAAGTGGGAACAAATGTTCTTCAACCAATGAATGGATAAGCAAAATGTGGTACGTCCATACAGTGGAATATTATTCAGCCATAACATGAATGGAGGTCCTGATACATGATTCAAGATGAATGAACTTTAAAAACAGAAGCCAGACATAAAAGGCAACATTTAAAAAATTCATTTGGGCTGGAGAGATGACTTAGCGGTTAAGGCACTTGCCTCTGGTGCCTAAGGCCCCAAGTTCAATTCCCCAGTACCCACATAAGCCAGACACACAAGGTGGTGGCCCTGGTGCTCTCTCTCTCTCTCTCTCTCTCTCTCTCTCTCTCTCTCTCTCTCTCTCTCTCTCTGTCTCTCTCTCTCTGTATCTCTCTGCTTAATAAAGAAAAAAATTTTTAAAAATTCATTTATAAGAAGTATATAGTCTAGGCAAATCCATAGAGTTATAAAATAGTCTAGAAGTTTCTGAGGAAGGTATGAGAGTTCAAAGTTAAGGGTACAGGGTTTCTGAGTGGACAAAAATGTTCTACAGCTGATGAGGTGATAGCTGCAGGCCATCACTTGTACAGTGTAAGTGAACTACTTACAAGATTAAATCAATTATAGTTCACTAAACTATTACCTAAAAAGAGAAGGAGAATGAAATGGACATACTTATTGTGAGTAACAAGGGATCAAAGAAATCAAATTTTAAGAGCTTCTTGGTTTTTTCCACAAAGGGATCCTCTGGGTTGTTGAGGGAATCAATGTTCACTCCAAATGACGTGCCGGTGATTACGTCCATGCTGTAGGCCCCAAAGATGCTAAGGAGAGAGAGGGGGGGAGGAAATTAATGTCTGCCTCTTTTCCAGTTTAACTTCTTTTTTTCGTCTCTACATGATGCATGAAGTTGGGGGCAATTTCACCCAGGCAAGACAGGCAGAGAGCGATGCTCTCTCGGAACTCCCTGGTGGATCATATGTGAGTCCAGGTTCCTATCACACTCACTCATGAGGAGTTCATCAGGAGCCAGTGTTGCTCTAAGACTCTAGTCACAGAGAGACAGAGACACATAACCAGACACACTGCAGCCGTATGAGTAGAGTACGGGTGATAACAGACAATGGGAGGAACTGACTCCTCCAAGGAAATTCTGTTAGAAGAGGGCACTGAACTAGGTCCTGTCTCACCACCAGAGTCTGTGCCCAGAGCTGGTTCATCTTCAATACATTACACAACAATAACTGTTCTCAGTTGCCAGCACCCATCCTGAGCTCAAGCCCCTCACAGACCCCCTCTTGTCCAACTCCAGGGACCTGATGTAGCTAAAGACAGAATGAATCATTGCTATACATTATAAATTTCAATAATATTCCTGTGAAAACATCAAACATTTTCTCAAAATAGACTAAAGAGAGATCTTATAGCTAAGTGCTCAGAGTTCCTCATTAGGATTGAAGTTTCCATCACTGTTTCTTGCATAATTCAAAATATCTTCCCTTTTTGAGATTGGTAAAAGGAGAGAGTAAGGATATTTAATATCTCATTGGTATCCTCAGTAAATCCCCAGGGATTTAAATTGTTCTAAGTGCCACTTTGTAACTTGCTTGATGCCCACACAACAGCCTCTTACTAATCAATGCCTTCTCTACCTCTATTTCTGACCCTCTACATGAATAAATTTGCTGAGATATCTTTCTTATCTCTAAATTCTTTTCTAGAATGTCAAAAATGGAAAAAAATGAGCACATAAATTATTGATGGCCCTGGTACACGGAGGTGAGAGCCCTCAGCCTTTCTGGAGATGCCCCTTTTGAGTTTCCTATTGTTCCACCACACAAATGCTTCATCCTGGGAATTTGATGCACTTCAAATTCACACTGGGAAATTTCAGCTCCCAGCAGGCAGAGGGAGGGTCTTCTGACAGCTCAGAACCCTTCCTCCACCCCCACCCCCAGCATCTCTCCTGCTACTTACTCTTTGGTGACGACTGGCTTGCCTTTCTCTGCTTCCTGTCGGAGGTTTTTCACCAGCCCTTCTGCATACTGGTTGATGATGGGAAACATCTATACACACAAAAAAAGAGCATCCATCGTGAACTGAAGGGACTCAAGTGTCAGAGGACATGGCTTCCCAACAGTCCAGCAGGTAGTCACACTGATAGTGAATCTTACCTATTCTAGGACAAAAGGTTACTTTCAGGAAGTTTCCTTTGGAAAGGAAAAAGACTCTGACCTTATTTTAGATCTTCCCCACAACTTGTTCTCATTTTTGTTTGTGTGGGGGGGGGCGTGCATGGGTGTTCCTATATGTGTGTGCACATGTGTACGGGAACATGTGTACATGTGTATGGAGGCCAGAGGTTGATGTGTCTTCCTCAATCACTTTTCGTCTTATTCTCTGAGACACGGTCTCTACTCTAACCTAAAGCTCACTGATTCAGCTGGACTCACTAGCTGACAAACTGTAGGGTTTCTCTTGTCTCTGTCTCCCTGTTCCAGGTATGTTCTTCGCGTTTCCAATCAAAAACCTTTTATTTTTGTACCTCCTTGAGTTTTCCACTGGTGAAGGTTGGGGACAGCAATGTCCTGATTCTCTTCCATTGATCATCTTCAGATATGGAGATGGCTTTTTTCAGGAATCCCACTGGACCAAATCTCTAGAGTCCAAAGCAAAGGAGATATTTGCCTTATATAGGATTGGAGAAGTTCACAGTTGTAAAAGTATGTTAATCAAGTATCAATCATTTAAAGTGTATTTACTGACTCTCCAGTCAGTAAACGTTTCACATTCAACTATATGTCAAATGCTTCCCCTCTGATGAAGGTGGAGGTGACACCAGGCCCTCATCCACCTCATGTGGATGAGGACTTTATGTTCCAGCTTTCTTTTAGGTAGAAAAGTTTCACATAGTTGGAAGAACATTGTCATAAGGAAATAGGTTGGAATGGGATTTGGTATGATCTCCCAGGCTATGCCCAGAAGGAAGGAATTGGGAGCAGATCCCAAGCAGCCTGTTCTGTGTTCATAATGCTAACTCAGTACCTTAAAGACTGAGAATCTAATTGCTCTTTGGAAGAAATAATGCAGTTCTATGTAAGGTTTTTTTTCCCTTTGGGAACAAATAAAAAAGATAGAGATGATTTTATTTCTCACTTTGGAAGAGGCCTTTCCTTGAATCTTTCTTGAATCTCATGTCCATCACTTTAAAAAGTGTTTTTAATAAAAATACCTAAAATATATTTTCTATAAAAATGGATCCTTCCACCATCCCTTCATGATAAACATTCAGGAGGCTATGGAGAGAAGGAAACTCCATAAAATTGATAAATTTCTATGTGAACTGATAAATTTGTATGTGTTTCTATGAGAAGCAAAGTTTCAACTGACACCATGTTTACTGATGGGACACTGAATTCGTTTAGTCTAAATCGGGATCAGTTCAGCAGTTTCTGCTCAGCCAGTCACAGAAAAACAAATGAAAACAATTGACTTGATGGTAGAACAGTCACCTCTATAAACAGAGAATCAGGAGTAAGGAGATTGGGTAAAGGTAAACTTGATCAGTGTGCATTGCATGCCTACGTCCATGTTTAAAAAAAGCTAGGCCAAGTACACCTGTAACCTGAGCATTGTGGAGAGCAAAGATATGTGTCTGCACACATACACACGCATACACCACAGATCCTACCCGTGTGCAAAGAAAAGTTTAAAAAGAAGAGAGTATCAATAAAACTGAAAAGCTATGGAGAAAAGGAGGAAATTCAGCCTGCTACAGAGACACTGCACAATCATGCTTATAGCAAATTCCAAGTTATTGCTCTATTTATGATAAACAAGGTATGAAGTCAGCCTAGGTGTCCATCAATGATGAATGGACAAGGAAAATGTGGTATGTATAAACACTGGAGTCTGAAAATCCTGTCATTTGCAGGAAATGAATAGAACTGGATATCACCCTGCTAAGGGAAACAAGCCAGATTCAGAAATGACAAGTATCACATTTTCCTCCTCAAATTCAGAATCTAGATTTAGAAAGTGACAGGAAGCTGGGTAGATGGCTCAGTGGATAAAGTGCTTGCCACACAACTGTGAGTAACTGAGTTCAGATCTTGACACTATAGACCAGGTGCACCTACGGTGAGATGGGAGGTGAAGGCAGAATCCCTGAGGACAGTAGGAGAGCCATCCTGGCTTAGAACAAGATACCCTGCATCAAATAAGGTAGAGAGTGAGAACCAACACCTGTGATTGTCTCCCGATCTCTCTACATGTGCACCGTGGCATGTGTGTTCCCAAGCACACACACATAGATTTGAAAATGATATGAGGAGTTAGAGAGATGGCTGAGGGGTTAAGGCAAATGCCTGCAAAGCCTAAGGACCTGGGTTTGATTCACCACCATTCACATAAAGCCAGATGCTCAAGGTGGCACATGTAGCTGGGGTTTGTTTGTAATGGTTAGAGGCCCTGGCATGCTCGCTCTCTTTCTCTCTCTCTCTCTCTTTCTCTCTCTCTCTCTCTCTTTCTCTCTCTCCCTCTTTCTCTCTCTCTCTCATTTTTCTCTCTCTTAAATAACTTATTTTTTAAATGATATGAAAGCAGAAGAGGGTGAATTTGGGAAAAGGAAGGTAACCAGAGGGAGGGGGGAGACTAGAGAAGATAATGGGGGAATTCTAAACTACATTATTGTTAGCTGTCAGATAACGTCGTAATGAAGCCCATTATTTTGAATGATGAATCTATGTTAATAAAGTAGAAAGTAAAGACAAAATAGGATTCCTGCGGAGAATGAAAGACAAGCTGCACACAGCGACTCCAGCCTTGTGGGGAAGAGAGCAGTTCTTTGTCCTTACTGTGCAGGTTGTGGTAAAGCTACATGGAATTAAACACACGTGTGTGTGCGCGCACACACACACACACAGTAAGAGCATATAGCACTTATGAATGACAAGATCTATGTGTGGCATCAATTTCTTGTTACAGTTAAGTAAGACATTGGGTGAAGCAGAATGAAAAGCACATAGAACCTCCTTGTACAATTTTAGGCAATATCTGATGAAACTATGCTAATTTCAGGATAAAAAAATTAATACCTAGCGGAACCCACATTAACATATTGGAACATATGGCTGCCTACCCGCCGGTTTGTGAAGACAGAATAACATTCTTTCACCAGCACTGTTTTGATCATGTCTGGATCTGTGATTGCCAACACGGGCTGCGAACCATCAAAAAACCTGTATTGGGAAAATAGAACATTAAAACCAAACAAGCTGAATTCTGCCACTGGAGCCACAGCCGGGAACCCAGACTTTGTTCCTGAAAGTACATAACCCTCACCCCTAATTGTACAACAGATATGAACTCTTAGTTCCCGGTAGGGGTTCTAAACACAGAGTCCATGAAATGAAGGGGAATGCAGCTCAAGCAGGGACAGGACAAACAAACCAGCTCCACAGAGATCATAAGTAGATATACATTGGGACATCTGTTACATCTGGGTGGTGCAAACACAAATATTGTCTGTATTCTCCAAAACCTTTGGCTGTTCAAAATACTGAATTATCACAAAGGATAATTGATCAATGGAAAGTTGAAAGTCATTTAAGTGCTCAGAAGTATAAAACGCTGCCAAAGACAGTTGGAAATGAACCAGAGGAGGGCCAGGGATGTGTGCCCTTGGCATTGGATCATGTGGTCTTCATGGGCAGTGTTGCCCCAGCAGAGTCTGTGTCCTAGCCCTGTGGTTTCCTGAGGATGGACAGATGAGATCAAGAGGAAGGATGAGGCAAGTCTCCTCCCCCTTGCTTGCAGCTCACAGTGCAATGATGAACTTTTCCAAGGCTCTCACTAAAGCCCAGAAACTCTGAAGGGAACAGCTTCGGCAGTTAGCTGAGGACTTCTGCAAGACCATGAACTCCATCATTTTAGGAGCACAGCACTGTGTCTATGTCCTATAGTAGGATGAACAGAGCATGGTAGAGCATGCTGTTAATCTCAGCGTTCAGGTGGGGGAGATTAGAGACAAGGGGATCAGGAGTTCAAGGTCAGTCTGGGGGTATTCGAGATCTCATCTCAAAAGAAAACAATAACAACAGTCAGGAGAATGAAGTAGAGAAGGAAAAACTTATAAATATTTCTTTATATAGCCCTGGCTTAACAAGAATTTTGAACAAATGGAGAAAGCCTCCACACTTGTAGAGGAAACTGAATGAAAAATGAAAGCTAAGCATAAATGTGTTTTCAATGTTTCATAGTATCTTTTCCCTTTATGTGTGGGTGCGTGTGTAGGCATGTTTATATGTGTGTGGGTGCACATGTGCGTGAGGGGTGTGTGCATGTGGAAGCATAGGTTAAGATTCAGTCTCTCCACAACTCAGGGACCTATGCGGAAGAGGGGGCGGAAAGATTGTAAGAGCCGTGGTGGGGGAGACTATCCAGAAGCATGGCACCCTTCAGTATCAACACACTTGGGCCAGGAGGACCGGGCTGAGTACTAGGTTATCCAGGGTCCCCTGCCACAAGGACTGATCCAGACGGCCCACAGAGGAGGATATCCAGCTGATTGGGAATGGGAAGGGGGGCATTGGGGAATTGGGGATAACAACTCATTGTTTACCCACTGAATAATGTAACTCACTATGGACAATAAATATATATTTAAGGGAAAAAAAGACTCAGTGTCTCCGCTGTAATCCCTACCTTATTTATTGAGGCAGGGTCTCCCACTCAACCTAGAGCTTTCATCAGTTCAGTTAGTTAGCCAGCTTGCCTCTGGCATTCACTGAGTCTGCCTTATTAGTTCTAGGATTATAGGTGCCTACCACACCATCCAACATTTATGTTGGCTCTGGGAGTACAAACTCAGGCCCTCACATGTGTGCAGTAAGCACTTTATCAACTGAGCCATCTCGCCAACCCTCATCGCATCACTTTATAAGCACAAACTAAGTTCAAAAATTTAAATAAAGGAGTTTTGGCTTGAACTAGAGATAAAGCAGTGTGGCAAAATAGAAATACAATGGAAGTCCTCCATGAAAGGTCTCAAATGAGGTACTTTATGAAACTAAAGGGAAGGTGATCAAATAAGAGGAAAATGAGAAGCATTTAATCACCTGACACTAGACAGAAACCAGCCCTAAGCCATGAAGCCACAGTATGTAGGCTCCCAGCCAAATTCAGACTGTTACCATGACAACTGGGATATATGGGACCCTCCAAAATTTTATAATACACAGATTCAACTAAAAAAGACTGTGGGCCGAGATTACGTTAAGTTTACTCATTGGAAATTTCCAGTATACTTACCCCCACATCTTGTCATACTTTTTATGACATTTCAAGTCAAATTCCCAAAAGCCCTGGGAAGAAAAAAAAAGTAAAAGACCATAACTATTTTAAATGCACGGTCCCTATCAGTAATTGGAGTACAAATGATTAGAATCTTATAAAAATCAGGCTTATTGTTCCTCACAGGTAGTGACAGGGAGGCTTACTCACATACATCTGAGTGGAAAAGAGATATTTGAAATACATGCCTTAAAGTCATTCTTGAATTTTCTCCCAATATTGTGCCTGCATGACCATTTGTCCTTGAATATGCACAAAAATCAACTCCTTGTCTTTTTGCTTCTCCATATGTTGTTGCTAAAAAACCCTTGAACTTGGGCTAGGGAGACGGGGCAACAGTAAGAGCATCTGCTGCACAAGTAGATCCCCATCATCCATGCTGAAAAACCCAAAGGCCATTCATGCATGTAACCACAGCTATGAACTGGAAGGAGACAGGAAGACTGACTTAGGCTCACCAATCAGCCATTTTAATAAAAATTTGGGGAGCTCCAGGTTCAATGAGAGACTGTCAGGGAAACAAGGCGGAAGAGTGATAGGAAAATAACCAATGCTTTCCTCTGGCCTCCACACAGATGCTCGTAGGGCACGTGCATGAGTGCAGGTGTGTATGCACACACAAATCCACACAGAATCCTTGAGCCTTTTGAATGGGCATGCGAGAAAACTGAAGCCAAGGGAAAGTGAGCGTGATTCTTGGGATATGCATAACTTTTAGTTTCCATAGCCAGCATTATTCTTGTTTATCTCATGAACTTTCTCTGGAACATGAGTGGGATTACGAAATCGAAGGAATCTGGGCCCTCTGGAGGTTTAGATGAACAAGGTAAGTGTCAGGCATGTTGCTGTGTGGGAAAGGAAGCGAGGGCCGAAAGGCAAAGAGAACTTGCTTTCCCAGACTCCTCCAGACACGAGCATGGCAAATTAAGTACTTGCTAGGAAACTTCAAAAGAAAACTTCCTGGCACAAAGTTTCCTCTGTGATGTGTTAACTGTGCAAATGAAAGATTTCAGAAGCATCATTATACCTTTCTAGAATCTTCCCTGGGAAAAGGGAAATCCTCTTTCCATGCTCATAGAGTGGGAACATCACATCCTCCAGGTGAGTGCTGACGTGTCAGAGATCTGAGCTGATCACCTGAGTCTCCAAAGAACAACTTCAAAGCTTAGGGAGACTCGGTTTTGCTACAGATGGGTTCTATACATGATTCCTGAACTCCTGATGCCTCGGAAAGTTTCCCCAACATCCAGCATTCGTACTGATGGGACTAAGCAACTGGCCTTGATTAGACGCAAAAAGGGATCCCAAATACTCACCTTGCGGTAAGCAAGAATAGTCCCAAAGAAGGGCAGAGGTTTTGGTCCAGGAATTCCCAACTTCTTAAATACTCCATGAGAATAGGTCCCATATCTAGAAAGTGAAAAAGATAGCTTGTTCATAGGACTTGGCATCGTACATTATGGGCACTTCCTAGTCATGGACTCAAGAAGAGAGGGAAGTAACATGTAGGCGATAAATGACCACAAAAACTCCAACGGCAGCTGTTACTTTTGCTCTTGTCTCCTCTCCTACATTCTCTGAGAGCTGCTCAAAGGTCATGAAGCTTAGCTAAAGAAAAGTGAAATCTTCTGTCTCTAAATCGTGAAATAAACAGTTCATAAACTTCTCCGAAGATGAGTTTGTGTGTCTGTGTGAGACCCAGGCTAGAGCTTCTACTTTGTGTCATTCATTGTCGTTACTTAGGAAATTGATATGATGTGATATGCCTTCCCGTGACTTTCAGTGGGAGCCAGTATCCACAGCTCAGAGTTCTTATGGGAAAGGAAAGAAATACTTGCCTACTTCCTCTGAAATCATACCTGCATGTATCTTATTATATTACTGGCCCACCCTCTTCCTTATACACCTGAACTGAGAGATTCACATAACTTTCTGGACAGGTATATCCAAAACTGCTGGATTAAAAAAAAAACCTACTATCTGAAAGGAAAAATGATGTAATGAAATTTAAAGAAAAATGGATGACCTTGGAGCATATCATTCTTAGCGACCTCACACAAGAGCAGAGAGCCAATCACCACATATTCTCCCTCATATGTGGTTCTTAACCAGGTTAAGCCTGAACATTAAGGAAAATCTGTCAGTGAATGGAGAGACTGTAAAAAGGGATGGAAAGAATTGAGAGGGGGAAGGATAGGAAGGTGGGGGGGACTCATATAATAAGCTAAACTAATAATGAATCAATACAATAAAATCCTAGCTTTCAAACAGTAAGCTCCTGAAGAAGCTGTGGGCACCACCTGGCACAAGGGGCCATGAATAGAATGGGAGGAAGCCTAACCTCAAGAATAATTGCTCAGGCCTGCACGTCCCTGTCCCAGTTATTGGTTCCTCCCCACACCTAGCTGTTGATCAAAGAGACTCACGAGGTCCTCAAAATGCGACAGATTTCTGTCAAAGCTCTTGAATACATGCCCCAAGCCTAAGGTAAGACCCTATGGCTGAAAAAAAATCACAGTGTCATCAAACAACACCAAGAGATCCTGCTAGATCTAGAATGGTAACCAGCTCCCAGATGGTAGCATGCGTAGCATTGGAAGGTGTCACACGAGCTGCTAGGGGAGATTGGTCAATGATATTTGGAGAAAGCAGAGACCACTGATATATAATATAGAGAGTTGTCATAAGAATGCTGAACACAAGGCTATATGGAAGAGAAGAGCAAGTTAAGAAACACTCATCTGTGCAATCGTGGCGCTAAACCTAGGAGGGTAATTGATGGCTTACTGATTGGCTAAGGAGATCCGCTTAGTGACAAGGAACCCTTAACTGGAACTGGGATCCATGGCAAAATCCTATGGAGACCAAGAACCTGGGCTCCTAGGGGGAAATTCCTACTACCAGAGAGCTACAGAAAGGCAATGCCCATTAGGAGCTAGCCAAAATAGCAATGTTGTCTCATTTAACCTATATTGATCTCACTCTCTGATGGACATTCTGTTTGTATTTTTCAGAAGGCA